>CM040189.1:35941362-36251362 GCA_022606455.1 Callitettix versicolor | reverse complement strand
GAAAGTTTGGTAGGATGTGTTTATAATGCGATACTACATTTTCAGCCAGCAGTCAGCATGTATGATATATGATCTAGTATGGCTGAAGTAGTGTATGCATGCTGCATGAGTGCAAGAATATATATGTATATATATATATATATATATATATATATATATATATATATATAAAGTTATTGTTATTTTAATAAGTAAATGTGATTTCTAAAAAAATAGTAAATTATAAATAGTAAAAGTAGTACAAAATTGACTTCTGTAAAAAAAATAGTAATTATTATAAAATTGCATTAGATCATTTTAAAAAACTTTCATCAGTTTACTTTAAATTTTAAACTACAGTAATGAAGAATGTATTTTATTAATGTGTTGTACATTGACAGTTGTAAAATAAACATTGTATTCAACATTTGTTCACAAGAAATAAATCAAGATAATAGATTATTAAATTAAAGGAAAAAATAAAAGATAGTATAAAAAGTAAAATTTAAAATTTTTAAAATGTTAAACACTTCGACTTTTTTATATACATAACTGGTTAAGTTCCAAATATAGTAATAGTAATAGAATTCATGTAAAACATTACTAGAACTGTTCCCCATTTTTGGTGAGGGACTGCTGTCCAAGATTTTTGATCAAACTAAATATCGGCACTGTATTGTATTATTATGGAATTGTTGAACTGGTATTGGCTTAGCCCTAATTATGTATTTTTACAGGGTAGTCTATAAAATAGTCTGGCAAAGGTCTGATAACTTTGCAGCTAGCTGAGGATGTCTACACTTTCCCTATCCTGCATTTTACAATTTGATATTAAAGGCTTTAAAAATTTGTCCTAAAAAAAAACTTTATTTATTGCAAACTTTCTTTGAAATTTAATTCATAATCATTTTTAGTCATAAATAAAGTAAGTAAATGTTTTGTTACAGATGTTAGCTAGTGCGTCAGATCCACAATTAGGTGGCCGCAATATAGATCTAATTCTAGCTGAACATTTTAGTCAAGAGTTTGTTAGTAAATATCGAATAGATCCGAGGACTAATCCAAGAGCGTTTTTACGTTTGTTAACGGAAGTTGAAAAGCTAAAGAAGCAGATGTCTGCCAATTCCACACGGTTACCAATGAACATCGAATGCTTCATGGACGATAAAGATGTGCATGGTGATATGAAAAGGTAAATATTGGTTTCTTTATGGCTAACTCCTAGGTAGGTAAGGAAATACTGATATACTATATATATAAAAGGCCCAGTTACTAGAAATAATTAAAAAGGTTAGGCAGAAAACCAATGTTAGTTTGAAAATGAATGTAAATACATCTTTTAAATAATTAACAATGTTTTTTTAGGTTTTGTATACTGACTTAAACTGTTAAAGTTCTGAATAAAATTTAACTTAAGTTTGAGGGTCTATATCATTTTCATTGCAAATTTTTTTATTTTACCTTTTAGACTTTACGTTTTAGAAGGCAGCAATTCTTAAAATTTGTTTAGTGATTTAAAATTATGGTTTAGCAGTTTTTGAATAATGTAGTTAGTACAAAGCTTTAGATCCAATTATTTTTTGGTCATATTAAAAATTAACACATCTTTCCATTCCATTTGGTCAGTATAAAAACAATTGGTGTTTCTAAATAACGTTAAAAGGTAAAGGTACATATACAAACAAATTCATTAGGTTTGTGTTCTGCTTAATTTTAATTGTTTTATAGGGCAGATATGGAAGGATTGTGTGCTCATTTGTTTGCGCGAGCTGAAGCTACATTACGCAAGTGTTTAGAAGACTCAAGTAAGTAAGATTTTGATTGTTTATTCTTGGTTTAATTTCACCTTCTTAAAATTTATTTAGTATAATGAAACACAGCAAAAGTCTGATATTCTGGCAAGTTCGACTTCAGCAATGTTGGTTTAAGAAAATACGCTTGACTGTCAGACTCTTTTATTATCTCCAGTGCTTCCAAAAGTAAAAAAAAACACTATTTTTTTCTTTACCAGCATAGTTTATAAAAAAAATAATTTTCAAAACATGAGAACTCGATTCCAGAGAACAACTTGCCCTGCTATGTCTGTATTGTAAATAGATCCGAGTTCAGGAGTGGAAGTTGCAAAATCTACTACATTTCTGAAATGTGAACATTAAGGTCATAAGTTTGAGACTGCAGTTTCTTTCATTGTCGTCCTTATTAAACTATATTATAAAGGATGGGTGTTAAGGAAAAAAATGTAAATAGGTCCAATGTACATATTACCTTATTTCAAGGAACAAAATGAAATTTTTTGGAAAAAATGTTATATTAACTGGTAAATGTTTTTTTACTTCTATATCCTGCTTTCACCATAGTTATTAGACTAGTCTACTATAGAGCTTGTGACATAGGAAATTTATAGCTTATTTATTTGTGACATAGCTTATTTATTTTACTTATAGGAAGAGATGACAAAGGATCTTTAACTGTAATGACCAACACAGAGGGTTAGAGAGAGGAAGAAAAAATGGGAGAGAGAAATACATTGTGCATATTTCTCTTCATATTAGTATTAGTTGTTATTATATATTTTTTGGTCATTATAATTTATTTTATTTCAATATAAACTTTTATATTTAAAAGCAAAATTAAATCAAGAAAATAGTTTTAAATTACTTTTGAAAGTTACTAATCTTAAAGGGATATCATTTGCTAAATATCAATGAGTGCAGTGTACATTTGAATCATTCCTAGTCATTTAATAGTTTTTTCGATGTATCCTGGTTAGCTAATATGTAGCATACTAAGAATACACCTTGACATGGTCTAACTGTTTTATCTATTGTGTTACATAGGATTACGTTTAGATGATATCTATGGTGTGGAGATAGTTGGAGGTTCCAGTAGAATTCCAGCACTGAAACAATTGATAGAAAATATATTTGGTAAAGTGGCTAGCACTACGTTGAACCAAGATGAAGCAGTAGCGCGAGGGTGCGCTTTACAGTGTGCGATGTTGTCACCTGCAGTTAGGGTTAGAGAATTTAATGTTACTGACATTCAGAATTATCCAATTAAATTAGTTTGGGATGCTACGATGGGAGAAGATGGGTGAGTACCATTTGGTTAAAGTATTAATGGTAGTTTCACATTGTGTTAGTAGGCTCTAATAACTTTGTGTGTTTGTTTAATTCAGGGAGATGGAAGTTTTCCCGCAGCATCATCCTGTGCCATTTAGTAAGATGCTTACTTTCTACCGTAAGGATCCTTTTTCCATCAAAGCATTTTATTCTGGACCCATCCCTTATCCTGATAATTTTATAGGTGAGTTGTGATATAAGTTTTACTAAATGTTAACACTTTTTTGTAAGTAAATTAATTATTTACTTTTTATTATTTACATTTTAATACATGGTCTGGCATCATCGCTCCCTGGGGGTTTTTGTTGTATTTTTTAAAAAATCCTGTTATTTAACTTAGTTAATAGTAAGAACATATCATTTTAAAGGCAACAGAATTAGCTTTAAGAAACTATATATACTTCAAAGATTTATTTACTAAATGAAATGATTACATTGGCTAAAAAATTATGAAAAATAGTAAAAAAAAGTAGCTACATAGTCCTTTAGTTTAGACTTAGTACATCTGGTACTATTTTTTTCCACATCTTTTCCACATCTTGTTAAGTTATGTTACCCTTAGTTTGAATCAATTATGGGGTCACACAAATTTTTATTTAGTTAATTTATCAAATCAATATTTGGTTCCAAGTCTTATTTCAGAGTTGTTGTAAATGTCACAATCAGAATAAAACAAAATATTACAAATGGAATTGCTATTTAGTTTGTCACTCATCTTATGCTACTATAAACTAATAAATAAAGTTTGAAAAATTAATCCTACTCTAAAATAAAATAACCATCTACATATACATATAAATAGATAAACGTAAAAGTATATAAAATAAAGGTATACTTGGGCATCCGTAGCTGGCGCTGCTAAATTCGGGCCAACTTATACTCAGGCTCCGAATTCAAAATGTTAATCAATTCGGCTGTATATTTATGATGATGAAGTTTGTGCTGAGCATAGTACTGTAGTACATTTATGTTTTTGTTTTCCTTGTCATTTAGTATGATGAACTTCTGTTAGGTCTACAGTCTACTGGAACATATTGTGCAATAGATTATAAGGAAAGTAAATGAAATAACTGAATTTGGCCTTGAGATTGAGATTTGTTATATATTATAGATTTATAAAATATATTTTTAGATTATAGCTTTGTCATAGGTTCTACCATGTCAACACTACTGTAAGTCTAACATGAACCACTTATCATTGATGTATTATATAACAAACAGTGGAATGCTGTTGCAAATGCTTCTAGTTCTTAATTAATTGACATTTATTTATTATTTTGTGTTCCCTTTTTCCATAGTTTTTTCCTTGGACTGGAATATATTTCATTTTTTCCGTATTATTTTTTTAACTCACAGCAGTATATTATTGCCTGGAGTTGTAATGATTATAAAGGGTTAATAATTTTAATATTTTGGTGTATAATTTTAATAAGTAAATATTAATGCATAATTTATAAATTGTATATATTGAGAAATTATTAGTATGATGGATTAAACAAATTACTTTTTTTGGAAGTGTTGTGATATAGGCACCTTAGCTTGATTAAAACACTTAATAGGGCATTATGAATAATTAATTTTATACGAAAGTGAATCTAAGTGCTTTAATAAAGAGTAACATAATTAATTCCAAATAATTAAAGTCTAATATAACAACTTGAAAGCCGATTTAATAAGGCGATGTGTAAGAAAATTGGGGAATGCTGCTCTAAATTTTAAGAACCAGGGGTAGTTGTAGGTCCTAGATGTTTTTTTGCCTAATTTCCTACACTGCTTAGTTTTCAATATAAGTTAACGTTATATGTTAAATAAACATTTTATCTTAAGAAATTATTGACTTAACACTGACAAATTCTACATTTTTATTTTAAAAGTTGTTAGCAATATTTTGTATTTTAATTATCAAAATAAAATTTCTATTTGAATATATTTACTATATGTACAAAATTCCAATTAGCTAGATGAATTACTTAATATTTAATACTTAAAAAGTTCTTATTTATTCAAACTGAGATTATTAAAAAAGAATGGATTGAAAAGTATAAATTTCTTTATACAAATTCAATGAACAGATTATAGGTTTTCAACAAAAAGTAAAATAAATTTTTTTGATAAATTTAATCTGCTATAATATTAGTATTAGACATTTAATGTTATTAGTATTGAAAAATACCCATATGTTTTTTGTAAAAATTCATGAGGTTTTTTTTATGTGCAAAAGTGCTCAAGAACTCAGGTGTTTATAGAAATAAAATTTGAATTTTTTATGAAGTTTCCAGTGTTTGGAAAAAAATAGAAATATTCAGTTAAATTATATGTATATACAATTTTCCAGTAGATTTCTTGAAATTTATATCAATTTAATTGCACTCTCTGAAAAGTCTTATCTCCCATTTAACATGATAGCGTTCATACTGCAAAATAGTACAGTTTATATTTGCCAGAATAATAAATATTGAGTGGTAATAAAATTTGTCTTCTTTATAGGTACATTTACAGTGAAAGATGTAAAGCCAACACCTGAAGGTGAAAGTGCCAAGGTTAAAGTGAAAGTACGGGTGACTTTAAATGGGATCTTTACAATCAGCAGTGCATCATTGGTTGAAAAGCTTCCTATTACAGAGAGTGATGTTAATGAAGAGCAACAGTCGCAGCCAGAGCCAATGGAAGCCTCGCCCAGTCCGGCTAATGACAATACTATTGATGAAAACTCTGTCGCAGAGGTGAGATTGGGCACTAAAAGACAGTCACCCTCAATGTCGGATTTATTCGAGAAACGTCGCAAATTGCTTGAGTGGTTTTATTCGGTATGTTTGTATGGTTCGATTTGATAGCTGGTTTTCCATTGAACAAAGTAACGGAAGGTTGTAGTCTTCAGCGGCAATATATTTCGTATTCTAAATAACAATTTTTTGGTAATCTTCTAAATGTTTTAAATGTCTTTCTTTGTCAGGTTTGAGAGTAGTTATTAAATTATTTTTAGTTATTTGGTGTTATATTAATACACTTTCCAATTGTTTTTTAAACCTATTAGGGAAGTTCTACTTTCTTTCTACAGTACATTTTTTATTCTACAGAGTATGTGACAATGGAAAATCCAATGGTGAAACAACCAGTTGACCAATGGCCAGATGGAACTGAGAACCAGTTTACAGTTCTTGAGCCAAACAAATTAGTTCCAGTTTATCTAGTTCAGTTAGTTGGTGTCTTGTTCTGTTTTTAAAGTCATTATGATTTGGTTTGAGTCTTCTATCACCTATACTTCTTTCTGAAATAGAATTTTTCGATTTTTTGGACGACAAAGTGTTTGCATTTGGATCAACCAACCTTTTAAACAAAATCAAATCTGTTGCATATGCTGTTTGATATGTTTATTGTTATTTCAACTTCGTGTTGTTATTTCATCTTTAAATCTCTAAAATTTTTACTAATTTGCTTTGACTGCCTTACTAATTTCAAAAGTGAAAGATTGTAATAATGATTATGGTAAAATCAGATTTGAAGAAATGTAACTTAAAAGTTGATTTTTTAAAAAGAACTTTTAAAAGAGCCATATTTTTTTAATTTTTGAATGAATTTATGCTGGGCAAAAAATATAATTTTTTATGACTCAAAAACCGTGTTTTAGAGGTCAGGATTGACACCCATTTTACGGTCTTTGGGTCTCGGTTTGACCATCATGAAGGCTTCTGCAATATTTCGTTACTAATAAATGTAGCAACATAGTATAAACAAATCATTATTATTAATTAAAAAAAGATTGTTATCAACAAAATCATAACATTTTTTCCCAATATTTCAGGTGTACAATTTTTTAAAACTCAAAGGGTTTAACGTAATTATTAGGGATTATTTACCAATCCAAATTGTTTTGTACTTAGTTTCTCACTTGTTCCAAATGATTTGATATTGTTAAATGAAACTATTCCAATTTCCCCCTTTCGATTCAGATATTGTTGGAAGTTCCAAAATACAAAATGAAATGAAACATTCTTAAAGAAGTTACTAAAATTCATATTTAACTTCAGTAATATAAAAATGTAGTATTCACTTACTTATCCTTTGTGACATTAGTTCAAATTTCTTACTTTATAAATGTTTAAATTTGTGTATTAAAATTGTAGACAAAATTAACAAACACATCTTAACATTACATTAACATTGAAATTGAACAAGTAAGTTAAATATTTAAAATATTAAACACTTAACATTCTAAATTTAAGTAAAAATCTTGTCATTTGTTTCTTGTGTGTTTATTATCAGAACTTAACCTCTTGAAGTAAAAAAGTATTTTATAGGTCAAATCTACACCCACACACAAACCTAGCTACTGTATGTCTTTGTGTTCTTGTAAATATAAATTTTTTTAGATTGTTTAATTGGGCTTATTTGTTAGTGTTTCATTTTTACTAACAATAAATAATTGACTAAATATTATAAAATTTATGATTAATTTAAAAAAGTGATTTTTTTTACTTATTTGTCATTCTTTCTTTTACTTGTGTTGTGGTAGTTCTAACAGCTATTCAACTTTTCAGTCATTTAAAAAAAAGTCCTCTTACAAGTACATATCCCATAGTACATATGCTTTTGTAAATTACAAAATTTTTGAAATACACATTTAAAAATTCACGCACACACACACACACACACACACACACACACACCATGAATCTAGCTGGGAACCACTATTTTGTATCTCTTTTCAAAAACGAAATACAAGTGATAAAAAGTATGAATTATCAGATAGTGAACATTATTATAGCGTACAGAGTATATTGTAAAGTACACTGTCTTGCGAGAAATTGAATAGATATGTATTATTTTACAAAAAGTATTTTCATAAATTTTTAATATCTAGAAATACCTGCCATATTTTCTATTAATGATTACAATCTTATACTAGAAAGCATTTGAAGTCCAGAATAGCTTTGCTGATAACATGTGGTTCCTGTGGTGTTAGGAAACAGTTCTTATCTCACTGGAAGTCTTATCTTAACTAATTGTAACAAATTTCATTCAATCAAATACAACTAATCATTTTATTGTAACTAATGCAATTGATTCTTCTTGAAAATATAGCACATAATTTAGATATATTAAACATTTTTTAAAATTAATAACAATCATTAATATTCAGTTTTTTATTGTCAAAAATTTGTGTTTTATTTTAATACTATTAGGCAAATTTTTAAATATTGTCCTTAGAAATACAAAAGATTTTTTTAGGCAAATTATTAAATATTCTGTTCTTAGAAATACAAAAAGATTTTTTGTTAGGCAAATTATTTCTGTCTTTCGAATTACAAAAGATTTTTTTAGGCAAATTATTAAATATTCTGTCCTTAGAATTACAAAAGTTTTTTTATGCAAATTATTAAATATTCTGTTATTAAATATCCTTAGAATTTCAAAAGATTTTTTTTAGGCAAATTATTAAATATTCTGTCCTTAGAATTACAAAAGATTTTTTAAGGCAAATTATTAAATATTCTGTCCTTAGAATTACAAAAGATTTTTTTAGGCAAATTATTAAATTTTCTGTTTCTAGAAATGCAAAAGATTTTTCGAAGCAGACTTTATAGATTTTTAGTTTTCGAATTAATCCCAAAAGTTTTTTAGTATTGTATTTGTGTCATAACAATATTCTTTACCATTTCTCTATATTAATGATGACACTATATACAAACATATTCTTGTTGATAAAATTCTAAGTTTTCTAAACAATGGGAGAGATGGTTCTCTTTTTTTTCAAACACTGAAATTTACAAAAAATCTTTGCAAACAAATACGCTTTAATTGAATCTCGTAATACAGCTGCACATAAATGAAATTCAAGAGGTTACAAAAAATAAAATCTTATGTTATTATAGTGATATAAATTATTCACTAGTAAATTTGTACAGTATTCTTTTACTATTTATATATACGAAGTATCTTTTTTATTTTATTGACAGGCACACAATTATTGTCACAAGATTTTTTTTTTTGGAGTTTAAAGTCCGATTGTTGTGCACACTTGGGCACAGACGATGGGATGATTTAGAGCTTATGAAAATGCCAAGCCCTGGCCGGGAATCGAACCCGGGTCCTCGGGGTGAAAGCCCAGTATGCTATCAACTAGGCCACCAAGGCGGCCAATGTCACAAAAAAAAATACAGGTATTTTTGTAGTGGAGTATTTAAATGATTTACATATAAATTAAAGTTTTAATTTGTTTTTAGGATGAAAATGAAAAGAAGGATGCAAAAAAGAAGAAACAAGTTATTAAATCTGTAAATCTGAGTGTGGAGGCTCTAGCGCATGGGTACTCTCAGATGGAACTTAATAACTACATTGAGCAAGAGGTACAGTGCAATGGTTCTAGTGATTTAATGGTTTACATGTTTGATGGGTTATATTCAGATTTATATTAAGCACACCCGTAGTAGGTATTTGTTCTTTGTTATAAAGTACTATGTGTACCAAGTTTCGTTGATATCATTTCACATGTTCCAAGGTCATTTTGAAACAGAATATGTGTATTCACATTCTTTTTTATATATTCGTAAAAATATGTATAAATTTCTTGTGTACTGTAACAATTGCTTTCATAGTGTCTAAAAATGTCACTTTCCAACAAATAATTTTATATTGCAATTCATTTTTGACTATTACAAATATAGACTTCAGTGCGCTAAGCTTATAGAATTCTTTAATATGAAGTAGAATACACATAATATTTAGAAAAATAATTTCAAATTTTATATGTGTGGTTTCCACTTTATAGTTCTTTATCCAATAAAATTCCAAATACTTAATTCTGTCACCGTTATGTGGTATACACTGTTATTGTTTGGTAAGCAAAAGACTAACTCAAGGAATCTGACTCTGGAGTCAAATGTACCTTCTGAGAGGTCAGCAACAAAGTGATATTCATATATACTAGAGCAAGCACATACTTCCTTGTATAGTCTTCGATATTGTATTATCACATTATACAGTTCTTGCTGCTCTCATAATGCAAAATAGGGTTTTAACTGATGGCATATTTCTTGTTGACAGTAGTAAATAATAACACATTTGAAGTTCATTATGTAGTGTATGTTCATTGTTTTGTATTTTTTTGCATCTTGTCGTTATATATTTTCATTTATTATACATGTGTATTCGTGAGTATTCGACACATGTTTTACAAAACTACTTGATTACGTGCAAATTGAATAACAGGTTTACAAGTAGGAAAGTTTACAATTTGGTTTTTTACGATGGTTGCATTTCTTATTCAGTGAATTTAATAAATAAAAAAATTATTAAATTTGTCAAAATTCATTTTATACTTTAAATAGATAAAATATAGAATTTATTCTTATGTTTGTCAAGTAAGAGAGAAATGTGTCTATTGTCAAGTAAAAGACTAGTATTTTTAATATCAAATGGTAGTTTAAAAATATGATTTGTATTTAAAAATGTATATTACAGTGTATGTTGTTATTACTCATATACGAGTAACATTTCTAAAAATGTTATATTGACCTAGATTAGGCCTTAGTTATTTCACTCACGTAAGCTTTAGACAGTTAATATAGGATAAGGCGATGGAACAATATTTATAATATTTTATATATATTATTATTATTATTTGCGTATTCTATGGATCCATGGATCCTCTTCCGCTCCTCCGTCCATTTTACCCCTGCTCTCTTTGGGATTTCATTCTCTGGGACCTTCCAACCGAGCATCTTTCTATTTTATATATATATAATAGAAAGATGCTCTGTTTATATATATAAACATATATATATATATATATATATATATATATATATATATATATATATATATATATATAGTGATTCTTTACTGAGGATGTTGTAAACTTTCAAAAATGCAGTCAGTCTGGCGTCCGTTAGTGGTGTCTGTCTTTACAGTCAATAGTTTATACTTTCCTTCTGTTGTTTAGTCAAAGCTTTAGTATATACTATTGATGGTAAACTTTGGTGTACACCATTGCTTATAAACATTAGACCAGTATCTCATACTTTCTTTATGGGTTCTACTATGTCAGTGTATTGTCAAATATCTAAAATTATAATTCAGATTTATAATTGATTTTATTATAATCAGTTAACGGATTTCCTTTGGGAAAGTGAACTAGTGGAACATCATAATAAGACCCAGATCTAGGAATTTAAAATGAGCACTGATAACCTCTAAATCATTTTTTAAAGATAAACAGATTATCAATTTTTTCTAGTGAATATTAATTATATTGTGGTAGACAGAAAACCCAAGGTTCCATCACCCATTAAAGAAATATATTAATTGGGCTACATTATTGCAAAATTGCATCAGCTCATTGTAGGCTTCTATGAGTGTATTTTCATAACTAAGTAGAGCCTACTTGAGATTTCAATTATGTAAAATTGCGTCTTATTGTCTATAATTGTAATAATAAACCATTTTCAGGGTAAAGTAAATATTAATTAAAAGAAAAGACTTTAGGGACATCACATTTGTTTGTGACATTAACATGTCGTACAGCATACAGTGAAGCTGTTCTTATGGACGTGAAAAGAAATTCTGCTGTTGCGTTCTGTATATTATATAAAAAGTGATGATAGAAATAGAATTTTAAAGCTAGTTATACTAATGATTTGTCAGATATTCTTATATAAGTTAGATAAATCAAGAAATTTATCCGAATTTTTATTTAATTTACTGGCCAGATACGTGCCTGAGCATAATTACCAACATAAAATTTGAAAATCCTTTTATTGCGAAACCGTGAAAAAGCCGTGGATTTAAAATATTCATTCGAGTGATCATCTGGAGTTATAACTGCAATATTTTAGCCCATTTGAACTGAAGAATTCAAAATTTAAAAGTCTGGTAGGCTGATTAATAATTTTAACACCATGCTTAGACACCATTGGAATAAGTTTTTATTACAAAAAATGTTAGAAGATAAATAGGTAAGGACAAGAAAATTTTGCAAATTGTAAAATTCATGAATTAACATGAATGAAGACAATTAATTGTATTTATTTGTATCCTTGTGCATGCATACGTGTAATTTTTTCTGTATAAGTTAATATTAAATTACAATTTTTATGTATCTAATCAAAGTAATATTTTTTTAAATGCTGTTTATGTGTTGATATGTCGTAAAGATATTTTTATATCTTATTATATCATTGTTTCATTTTTAAATGAAATATTGTATTAATTTTTTAGTGCAAAATGATTGCAAATGATCGTCAGGAAAAAGAACGAGCAGATGCTCGTAATGCACTGGAAGAGTACGTTTATGAATTACGGAATAAACTGTTGTCGGAAGATGATTTGGCAACATTTGTTCTGGAGAAAGATCGTACAACATTGTGCAACCAGTTGGACAATATGGAAACCTGGCTCTACGAAGAAGGTGAGGACTGCAATAGGCAGGTGTATGCTGACAAGCTAACTTCTCTTCAGGTATGAGAAAAACAGTTTAACGTTTCTCTTAATTTACTTTTACACTAGAATCTAATTAATATGGATACGATAGAAGAACTCGTGTGTTTTGATCACTAAAAGTCTAAATTTACAGCAACAAAAAAAAAATTCTTTTAAAACTGTTGTATAGATTTCAGTAATCATGCCTAATCATAGCATTGTTTTACAAACAGTCATCTCACTGAATTTTAAAAACCAGTTTATATAACAGCATTGTTTAACATCGAATAAATGAACATCATGATAGATTGAGTACACAGTAAAACCACGGTTAACTGAACTCAGATCAACCGAAATAGGGGTCCAAAATGCATCTGAAGTAGCAAATCCCTTAAACAATGATGGGAAATATATAAAATATACAGGAATATAAAAGCATGATCATTGTATTAGCTGTCAAAGAAATAAATACTGCTTTGAGTTGACTTCCCTATTCACCGACTCCTAAATCTTTACTTCCATCCCACATCACGTAGTCACAGCTCTCTTAATACAGAGATGTGGATTGCACTTAATTATTGCACAGATTGTAATAAAATTAAAATTTGTTGAACAATTGCAGTGAGTCAACAATTTCATCCTTCTAATGAAAAGATGGTGGGACATCGCTGCTCAAAAATGTTCAGAGGGCCATAAGAAACAAATGAAATCACTTAGTTTTTTTAACTGTCTTATTTTATTTACAGTATGTAGTTTATTGATGTCAGTCTAAAAATGTAGTTTTAAACTTAATTAAAGAACATAAGTCATGTATAGCCTAAAAAAGAGGTTAGAATCATTTGACCTTAAAAATTTACATCATCTGTTAATACACTTATTTCTGTCATCTGTTAATACATGTAATCTTGATGTCATATTTTGCTGATTTGTTCTATAGATACATGTGAAACTTACATTGCCTCCTAAACTAAACCAGTGCCTCATCCAGCATGCTTATTCACCAATGTTGAATATATCTTGGTAGTTACAGACAAGTTAACATAATACAGACAAGTTAACATACAGACAAGTTAACTTATTGTAACAAATATGTGCCAAATTGCCATTTATTTTTCAAACTTCTTGGTCATTGATGTCATCAAATTTCAATATACTAAGCAAAAATAAAAACCTTCATTTTGATATGGTCGTTCAAATGATGTCTCTGCCGCCACCATCTATAGAGAATAAACTATGAACACTTTCATTACCATATTTGAAAATTGCTTTGCTTGTGATCAGCTCGAAAATGCCCGGAAGTTCCATTTTGTCATATATCTACTTCTGACGATTATCAAAAGTATTCTATTTGTAAAAGTTTGATGATTAAATCTACAGATTTTTTAATTGATAAAATTTACAATTTCTGTAACCTATACCTTTGTCAGTTAGCAAATCCTTTGAATTAAGGATGTGGTTTACTTTCTATTTGTTTTGCTTATGAGCAAACAAATTACTTTCGCAATTATAATATGTTTGTAAGTATGAATCACATTCATTCTGTTCACTTTCAGCATCATTTTCCGATTCCGCAACGTAGTCCTGGTTGTTATCACTGTCCTCTATAGTGAACCTAACCTAACCTAACTTACAGTGTCATCACCACCGTATTTATTTTTAGGATTCAACAGTCAGTCATTGTCATCCCATACTAATACACCTGAATTACTAATAAAGAATTTTCCATAGTAAAATAAGCTACTAAATAATACAATTAAAAAAGAACATTATACAAACAAAAAACATTAAAAATTATAATAAATCATCAAAATATAAACAAATAGAAAAAAAAGTAAGCTGTAAAGAAAAGTTGCTATAAGGAAATCACAAACTTAAACACTGTGGAGCTCTGTTACCTGTAAACACGCAAGGGATGGAAGATAAGTGCAACTGAAAGAAAGAGGGCTTGCCAAAAATGTTTAACAACTGTTGATAATAATAAGTGTGGTATATGGTACCAGTGTTAGTACTAGAAGGTTAAAAATCACCGTAAATATTATAAAAATATCTAAAACTTCATTTGTGCAAAACATTCTGAGGGGAAAGGGTCAAACTATCTATAAACAGTTATTGAAAACTATAAATAATATAAGATCCATTAGACCTAGATTCTGATTCAATCTGTCATCAGATTGTTAAGTAACCTATAATTTATTTTCACAAAGTTGTTATTTTTTGTTACCATCATGAACCCAACATTTTGGAATGAGCTTATTTCAAGTATGAATATGTTGTGGTATTGTAATACTTAAAAGTATTAACTGTTTATTATGATTTTTTAAAAATCACATGTACAAAAATGCACATGTACATATGTATAAAGTATTCACACATTTGTATGCTATAAAATGAACAACACCTACAGTATTTATACAGTATTTAAAATACATATGTTATCTGAAGAGTAACTTTTGCACTGATAATGTACGAGGGCTATTTTTTTTTCAAGGTCCGACGGTCGCAAAATAAAAACCACAATAAAAATCAAAAATTATTTATTTGTAACAAGTACTTACATAATTACGCTATTTTTCTACATAGTCGCCACTGAGATTTAGACATTTATCGTAGCGCGGTACCAACTTCCCAATACCCTCGTTGTAGAACGTAGCCGCCTGTGTTTTTAGCCATGTTTGTACGCTGGTCTGCAGCTCAATGTCTGTGCCAAAATGTTGTCCTCCTAACCAGCATTTCATGTGAGCAAACAGGTGAAATTCGGATGGAGCCAAGTCCAGACTGTATGGTGGATGACCAAACACTTCCCAAAGACTGTAGGAGCGTCTTTGTTGAAGCTGCAGTGTGCGGCCGAGCATTGTCGTGGAGAAGGACATTGCCTGATGACAACATTCCTCTCCTATTATTCTGAATTGCCCTTCGTAGACATTGAAGAGTCATGCTGTATGAGGCTGCTGTAATGGTTGTGCCACGTTCCATGAATTCCATCAAGAGAACTCCATTTCGGTCCCAGAACACAGTAGCCATGCACTTTCTATTGGAGAAGGTTCGCTTGAACTTCTTCGGTTTACTGGGAGAGTGAGAATGCATCCATTGTTTGGATTGTTCTTTTGTTTCTTCAGTTTCGTAATGGATCCATGTCTCGTCCCCTGTGACAATTTTGTTCAAGAAAGTTTCTCCTTCATTGTGGTAACACTGGAGAAATGTTAGGGAGGCTTCCATTCTCTGTGTTTTGTGATGGTCGGACAGCATCTTGGGAACCCATCTTGCGCACAGTTTGTGGTACTGAAGTTTCTCGCTCACAATGGTGTAGAGAGTTGACCTTGAAATTTCAGGAAATGAATTGCTCAGTTCAGAAATTGTGAACCGATGATTTTCTCGAATTGCCTCATCCATTCACAGAACGAGATCATTGGTTGACACTGACTTCCTTCCCTGACCGCCTGCATCATGAACATCTGTACGTCCTGCTTTAAAGTTTCTACACCATTGTCGCACTTTGCTGTCACTCATTGAAATTTCACCATACACAGTACTTATTCGTCGATGAATTTTGGCAGCATTACACCCCTCAGCCTGAAGAAATCGAATTACCGCACAAACTTCACACTTGGTGGGAGATGCTATTGTAGACATGTTTACGTCCTACCTACGTGAACACAACTAAACGGAAGTGACGCGACGCGATTGACAGTCATACTAGAGACGCTGCGCAACACATCTGCGCACAGGTTCATCCGATTTTTACGGGAGTTTTTATTTCGCGACCGAATTGGACCTTGAAAAAAAAATAGCCCTCGTATAACAACTAGCTCCTCCCTTTCTTTTCTTCCTGATGATCCACTTCATGTATGAACAACCAGTCTGAATTTTAATTCATTTAATTTAAAGTATTACTATTATTTAATGTCTTCATTAAACACTATAATTTTGATTATTTTTACAGAATTCCGGTGAACCTATAAAAGCACGTAGGTTAGAGTTCGAACAAAGACCAAACATATTAGAGGACATGTCATTATCTCTGCAATTAACACAAAAAGCTCTTGATCTGTACCGATCTGGGGATGAACGTTATTCACATTTAACTGAAGCTGAGATTCAGAAAGTGTGTTCCGCCTATGACGCAGCGTCCAAGTGGTTGGATGAGAAAAGGTCTGCTCTTGCATCTTGCCCTCGACCTCAAAATCCACCAATTACTGTTGCACAGTTACGCCAAGAGAAAGCAGTAAGTATTGCAGCAGAGATTATTTCATACATTTTTCTTCTATTGATCTATTGAGAGAGAAAAATTTTAATATATTTCTTTTTTTCAGGCTTTTGAACAAACAGTTTCCAGTATTTTACAGAAGCCTAAGCCTAAGCCTCCACCAGCACCTGAAGCAACAAATGGTAATGGCTCAACAGAGAACAGTGGTGACAACAAGAAAGAAACACAGTCTGAACAACAAAGTCAGGAGAAGATGGATGTCGAATAAGAAATTTGTTTCATGTAATAACAGATGCTATTTAACTTCAAAGCTATAATATTCCATTTGATGACTATTCTTTGTTTTTCCTAATTGAAATTTGTTAATTTATTATTTTTTTAAAGTTGTGGAACCAAGCACCTTTTCCTCACATTTTTTTTACTACGCTACTATTGTTTACTTGTTTGACTTTCATAACACTAAACATTTTGTAAAACTAATGTTTAAGTTTATCTTCCACATTTTAATTGTAGGTAACTTACACTGTCACAAGCTTACCATTATTAAATTATAAAACTTAAAATCAGAGCTAACTAAACATTGTTAATTTTGTAATTTAGATTATGTGATCAATTTTTTTCCAAGAAGTTTTGATTTCAAATTTGTTGTTAGATCCTCATATGCATAGAATGCAAACTATTAGATAATAAATTTATTTATATGTAATAAAAATTTGTCATAACATTATTTTCCTCTAGGAAATAAGTGTTCACTGTATTACTTCATTTTTATTTTGTAGAATTAATAATGAGAATTTTGATTTGACATGGATGGGGAACAAAAATATGCTGCTGGTAACTGAAACTAGTAGTGCTAATGTTACGAGAACATGCTTCTGATAAATGAAGTTTGAAGGTGTACTGTAATAAAAAATATGCTACTGGTAACTGAAACTAGTAGTACTAATGTTACGAGAACATGCTTCTGATAAATGAAGTTTGAAGGTGACTTTAATAAAAAATATGCTACTGGTAACTGAAACTAGTAGTGCTAATGTTACGAGAACATGCTTCTGATAAATGAAGTTTGAAGGTGACTTTAATAAAAAATATGCTACTGGTAACTGAAACTAGTAGTGCTAATGTTACGAGAACATGCTTCTGATAAATTACGTTTGAAGGTGTTATTTACATTAATACACCTTAATAATGAAATATTATTATTCTGATAACTGAAGTTTGAAGGTGTACTTTAATAAAAAATATGCTACTGGTAACTGAAACTAGTGCTAATGTTACGAGAACATGCTTCTGATAAATTACGTTTGAAGGTGTACTGTAATAAAAAATATGCTACTGGTAACTGAAACTAGTAGTGCTAATGTTACGAGAACATGCTTCTGATAAATGAAGTTTGAAGGTGTACTTTAATAAAATTATGCTACTGGTAACTGAAACTAGTAGTGCTACTGTTACGAGAACATACTTCTGATAAATTATGTTACAAGGTGTACTGTAATAAAAAATATGCTACTAGTAACTGAAACTAGTAGTGCTAATATTACTAGTACAAAAACATGCTACTGGTAACTGAAACTAGGTATACTGTAACAAAAATTGCTACTGGTAACTGAAGCTAGTAGTGCTTCTGTTACAAACTAGTATTACAAAAAAAACGTGCTACTGGTAACTGAGATTAGTAGTGCTTCTGTTACAAAAAAAAAAAAAAAAAAAAAAATTAGGGTTAGTGCTGACAGAAGGAAAAACTTTCGTGTTCCATTTTCATAAAAAAAAATATTCAGCGGGGAAAAATATTTGAATTTATGTTTTTACAAGTTATAAAATTCTAGTAAAATTTTTATACTTATTTAATATCTGATTTTAATTATTAACCCTTCGCTTGTACCCATGTATACTTCGCTTGTAATTATTAATTCCGCTTTTGTACCCATGTATACTAATTTTAAGTGGACACATTGCATTATTTTTTATTATACTTGTTTCTTTTTGATTTATTTTAATTTTCAGTTTTTTAATAGTTATATTTATTTAAAAAAGTTTTAATATTTGAAATATAGACAATAGTTTATGAATACAAACACTTGTCTGAAAATTATTTCATTTTATACAAGGAACATGACAAATATTACGGAATTCTTAGTGGTCACGTTTCATCTGAATCAACGTTCATTGCTTCAGCTTGATGCAAAGAGTTTGTGCAAACAGCGGTCATCTGGCTGTGATTCTTACTACATTCTTTTCAGACAATTTTGGTTCTGTTATTTTTGTGTGGTTTGCAAATATGACAACTAGGTCTACGTGTTGGTACTTGAGCCTGTTGATTTTCCAATAACTTACATTTGCCCAAAAAAAAAACTTGAAGATCTTTTGGAAGATTTAGGATTGTTGTTCTAGCTTTCAAGGGTCTACACATGAAACTGAGTGTCAATTTTTTCAAAAAGTTGCTTCTTCACTCACTGTAATCCAGATGGTTGAATTTGTAAATTATATTTGCATTTATTCTGGCAATGTCTAAATGTAAGTGCTAAAGTAATGACTAAAGTAAATCTTCGCTCACTGTAATCCAGATGGTTGAATTTGTAAATTATATTGCATTTATTCTGGCAATGTTTAAATGCCGATAAAAAAGGGCCATTGTCCAACGTCTTCTGCTTTGGGATGTCGAGTAACTGGCACACATTTGATCGACAGTATCAATGCCACATTTTGTAGCGTTATAATCCAAATTTACAATAGACTTTTTGGAATCTTCATCAGTAGAATAGAAACATGGTAAAAATACTAAACTAAAACAAAACAAAAAAAGGGTAAAAGTGACTATGTATTCACAAATCTAGTGAGAATAACACTACAAAAACAGTTACACGATTGGGCGTGCCGCGGCAACTGGGCCGCAGACGTAGCTATCTCGCATTCATGCCTTATTTCCAGATGGACTGAAGATAAGGTGGTATTATTTTTATACAGTTCGTGGCCCTGAAAACATTTCTCCATCGATACCTACCATAAGATGTGAAAATAAAAGATTGCTGCCAATTTGCCACTGGTGCGTCCACTTAAGGGTTAATAAATTAATTATGCAAAAAAGTAGACAGTCTTGAGACTGGCTGACAGAATGACTACTTCTTTTGACATGTACGACTGTGTACTTTTCCACTGTCATGATTTAATTACGTTTATAAAAATTTAGATACATGTAGGAAGAGGTTTAATAGTTTTAAGTATAATAATAAACATTAATAAATTCATTTGTAATTCTTGAGATTGAAAAATTGGTATAGATCCATATTCATTAAATAATTAAACAAAACAAATTTAGAAAATACACATTTTCAAAATTAACAAGAACAATAACCTCAATTGAAATGATATTGAAGCAACAGCTGTTGTGTGAAATCAGCTGTTAAGAAGCAGTCACTTCAGGTCTACATACATACAAGAACGATTATATATATATATATATATATATATATATATATATATATATATATATATATATGCTGTAAGTATGTGTTATGTAATCGAGTGTGACCACATGTTTTGTCAAAGGTTTTTCACCTCAAAAACAGTTTTCACTTCAAAAACATGCTACTGGTAACTGAAAATAGTAGTGCTGCTGTTGCAAAACATTCTACTGGTAACTGACACTAGTAATGATATTGTTAACAAAAACATGCTACTGATAACTGAAACTAGAAGCTCTACTTTAACAAAAACATGTTACTGATAGCTGAAACTGTTAGTGTTAATATTACAAAAATATGCTACTGGTAGTTTCAACTAGAACTGTAACAAAAATGTGCTACTGGTAAGTAAAACAAGTAGCACAACTGCAACAATAACTTGCTACTGGTAGCTAAAATTAGTAGTGGTACTGTTACAAAAACATGCTTCTGATAGTTGAAACTGACAAATTTGAAAAATAAATTTATGTATATTTTATAAATTAAACCGAAATGTGATATTCGCTATAAAAAGTCTGTATATATTACTATTAAAATAAGTATTACCAATGAATTAACTAAAGTAAAATTCTTTAAACGTAAAAAAAGTAGTGAAAAATTTGAAATATATCTGAATGAACAATCTATCTTTGCACTGATATCTGGTATGTTATCTTCTAGCTCTTCCACTTCATTTTCTACCCTGGATGAAACCAATCTGAATCTGAATTCAATTTAAAATACTACTGTTAAATAATTTCATTGTTAAAAAATCTCAAACTTATAACCCCTGCTCAAACTGTCATATTCAGTTACATTCATATACAACCAATAACCAGCAGAAAGTAATAGTGCTAATTTTATACTAAAATGATTTCTAAATGGTATGTGAGCATTGTTGAACTGATGCTAAGCTGAGGAGTCTCGAAAGTCTATGTAACTGGAGTTTTAAATCTGGGCACTTTATTAAACTGTGGTAAAAAAAATTACGCAGCTGCTGTTTTATTTTGATGAAGAAACTTGCACGGATGAAGGAAGAGTAAAGAAACATGATACATTTTTGCATATTAATTTATAACAAACTCTGAAAAGTTCATGAGTTTGCAGATTAAAAAAAATATGTATTGATAAAAACTGTTTTTGAGTAGATAACACAAAAAGATCATTTCAGTCACCTTAAAATATTAGAAATAAATACAAGTCAATAATTTACACAATTACATAAGAAATTACATGTTATTGTAATAATCATGTTATATTTGATCCTGCTTGGGGAACTCGATGGTCGATTTGGCCAAAGCACTGATCAGTCTGTTGCGACCTTAAGGTTCTTAGTTTTAGCCTCCCGTTGGTTTTCCCTTACCATCCCTAGTAGCATTTTCTGTTGGCCCATTGTTGGTATTTTGTTTTCACACAAGGTTAGGCAACGGTTAAAATTGGCACAAATGCCTACCAATTAATAAAGAACTAAATCCCAACATAGGGCCAACAATTAAACATCACCAAAAACCAACAAAGAAATTGTTGGCCCAACTTACTCCCAACAATTACCTAACTAACTTTCAATGGTAACCCTACTAATTACCAACATGTTTAAAGTTTTATATTTCTATTCATTTGATTTGTGACTTAATAGTAATCATAACTTTTCTACATTTGCGAACATATTTGAATAACTTTTATTATCAAATGTAGAATATTCTTACTGAAGTCATATATATATATATATATATATATATATATATATATATATATATATATATATATATATATATATATATATATACTTTAGCTTTTTAGCTTTTAATTATATATTATAATGTACATATTAGTATTTCGAGTAAGAATACATATTGAATTTGATAAGAAAAAGTATTCAAATGTGTTCGCGAATGTAGAGAAGTTATGATTACTATTAAGTTCACTAATCAATTAAATAAAATATTTTAAACATATTAATAAATAGTAGGGTTAGGCCTACTATTGAAACTTACATTAGTTGCTAGTTGCTTAACCAAGCATATTTCGTTACTGAAACAAGGTTATTTTATAAAAAGAGACAAAATTCACACAAACAAAATTTATTTAAATGACAATTGTGAAAAGCCAAGTCAAAAAAAGCACTATAGCACCAGATTATGATTATAACTGTATTGTACATATAGGACCATATAACTACCCTGACAACAATGAACTAAAGGAGTAAAGGACATACTTTCACTTTCCGCAGTGCTGGCAATATTTCAAATAATAAGTACTTTGTAAAATCATCCATAGTAAATGATAACAGTTAAGTAGAAATAAAATTAAAAATTTGTGTTTTAAATTTGTAATAATTGTAACACTATTGTTAGTATAGTAATTAAAGATATAATATTCTGTTCACAATTATGCTAAAAAAATGTGTTCTGTTGTTGGCAATTCTGTGTAAGTTATCACATGCACTTGCACTCTGAAGTAAATTTTACATCAATAAAATACTACTATGCTGACAAATAAGACACTATTTTTAAACTTTTGGAATAATTATACCCTATTTAATTTAAGAGATATTTATTTTAACAAAATATTTCTTATATTTTCTGCCAACTAAAAATTAATATTGGGCCAACAGCAGAAGTTTTCATGAATGTAGCAGTTGGCCTAGCAAACAAACAGCTCGTTGGCCCATTGAAGATAATTTGTTGGCATATTAATTAACCATTGCCCAATTTTGCCGACAAAATCCTAACATTGGGCCAACAATGTGTGCTACTGGGAATTAACGCTGATCCCTTATCCTCAGTCTAACTGGCGTAAGTGTGGACATTAAAAAAAGAAATTTGGTCCTGCAGTTTAAATAAAAGTTAAATTTAACTTGATATTCTCTCCAGTCACATGTCATAAGGATCAAAATATATAAATTTGTTATTGTAAAGGAAAAAAAAATTAAACTGGATTTTTGTAAAACAAACAGTGGTAAAGAAGAATGTGACCTTGAAATTTGGGGAATAATATTTTAGTAGCATTTAGTTATGTCTACAAAACTCACTGTGAGAGTGATGGTTTATTTAAAACTCCACCTAATACTGCTGGTTGAATGATCAGCTGTGATTCTCAGCAGCAGTTGAGTTGATAGTTGTTTAGAGTCAACTCTCTTTAATACCTACCAATGTCGGTCAAAATGTTTGCTACTAATACTATATAAGTGTATTAATTCGTTTTATATTACACTACAAAAAAATTGTGCTTTTTCGACTTCATTTACTGAACTTTCAAGGTATTCAGGTAAAAGTTTTAGAGTTTATTACTTCACATTGTCATGGCTCTACGTAGCAGAAAACAAAAATTGTATTAATTTATATTTATATGAAAAGATGGAACCACTAAATAACAAACATAACCTCAACAATTACACTTCATTCAGATATTTTCTGGATGGATGGACAATGTAGCCTTCATTTTCTTTAAAAAAAGTGGGTCACATTGACTTCTCTTATGTGACCAGGTATAAGAATCCTGTATCCAGGTATAAATCCTGTAACCATTATAGTTTTTTCATTATTTTTTTTTTAATCTGTTGAATTAATTACTGGTTAAATGCAACATTATAAGCTGTACCCCCCACAGGATGGTGCAGATTAGCTGCATCTACGGAGGGGTTTTAGATATCTCGCAGTACCCCAATCTAATAACAGACAGCACTACACATATGCGATAATAGCCTTCATTTGCTTTTTGTCAGTAAAGTATTACAGGCTATATATTTTTATTACCTTAGTTGTAATTCATGCAATATTTTTTGAAGTGAATACTTCTTATGGTGGGGTATGGATGTATGTTTTGCACGGGAAAAAAATTCAGTTTGCCGTCACGCATCACGCTCTTATATATATATATTATATATTTTTGTTTTAAAATGTATTTTTGAAGTGAAAACTTGTATGTTCATGCTATTATAGTACTTAATTATTTAGTTTTGTGTCAAGTATTAACTGTGTAACAGTGACGTTTTATACGTTTATTATATATTGGTAGGTGTGAATAATAAATATTTAAATTATTTTAAACGCCATTATACTACTTAACCAGTCCAACTTTATTCAGTATTTAGTTTTATGACAAGTGTTAACTGTGTAACAAGTTTTAATTCCAAACAATCCTATAGTTTCAAACAACCTGCCTTTCCAAATTAAAATATTGCAGTTTCCATTGAAGTTGGAAATTAATGTACAATGACAATTAATAAGTCACAGGGTCAGATATTAAGTGTAGCAGGAATACATTTGGGACTCCATGCTTCTCCCATGATCAGTTATAGCCTATTCTAGTGTCGAGTAGCAAAACTCTATGTCTTGGAAAAAAACCATAAAATCATATAATATTGTATTTAGAAATATATTAAACTGAAATGAATGTACTCATGATTTTGAAAATCGACTATAAATTTTATTTTGTGGTGTAAAATATATAGCCATAACCCGTGATAAGAAGTAGTCACTTCTGTCGGCAGTCATGTGACTGCCACCTTTTTTTATTAATCTCCCTACTGATTTGTTTAAATTTAATAGGAAATTAAATGGTGCAGTTGGTATTCTCAAAAGGTTGTATTTTTATCATAAAAGAATACTTATGAAATAGACATAACATAAGGAATACTTATTAAAGACAATCTTATTTACTAGCATATAGATGAAAACTACAAGATAATTCTTAAAATAGTAACTGAAGGCTTTTTTAAAAATTATGTTAATGGGTTTGTATACTCTTCAAAGTTAAAAATGAAATATTATATTTGTTGTAGTATGAACTACATACATTGAAGTTGACATATAAAACAAATTTCAAAGTTAAATTTGAAGTTATTACAAAGCTAGCAAACTAAAATGTAAATGTAGTGCAAAACACTTTTGATATAATTGATACAAGTTCTTTTTGCGGGTATGAACCAGAATTATACTTTTTTACCTAATGGCAAGAATTAATAATAAAAGAGATGTAAAACTCAAAAAGTAAAGAAAAGTCACTAGGAAAAGAGAGCAGAAACAAATTGACCGAAGAAGAGCTGGAAATAAAAAGAGCAAAGGATAGAGAACACTGTGCAAAATTAAAAGTGAAAATAAAACAAAAAGATATGACAACCAGAAAGCACCACTTGCATATATATATGTATATATATATATATATATATATATATATATATATATACACATGAAGAAAAAAGGGCTATCTTATTAAAAAAAGGCTTTAAGGAATTACACAAATACTCCCCCCCCAAGTCAAAGGAAGAAGAAGTGGCCATACCTTGTGATAAAAAAAACTACTCCAGGTTGTATTAAAAATTAAAAAAAAAAACATGAAAAAGAAGAAATGAATTGAAAAAAATGTTCTTTCAGTGTGCAATTGTGCAACTTGAACCAAAAAGACTAAGAGGTATATTTCAGGAGATTGTCATACTTGAAACTATAACTGCAAGGTTTATTGCAATGTGAACTCAACATCACTAGTCATATGGTTGTCATAAAGGTATTTTTTGACAGAAAGTTTTAAATGATAAATCCTCAACAGCTCAACCAAAATTGATTGACCAGGGACTGTGGTAGAGATCAATGATGACAAATATGTTTGAAGGAAATGTGTTCAAGTTTTGCAAGTTGCATGTCAATGGATGTTTGGAGGCAACAAATGGAATTCTGGTAATTGCTTTTTAGTCCTGGTTGATGTCAGGAATGCAGGGACTCCAATGTAAACAATACACCTGAAGAATCTTCAGCAGTGTTCAGCCAACTCAAACTCTTTAAAATCTTGGCCGCTTATAATCTTTCACATACATGAAGAACTGAAGAAGTGAAAAGTTTCTATACTTTACTATAATGAAAAAAATACAATAAAATATCAGTTTTTTATAATTGTTATTGTGTTTTTAACTGTGTTTTTAAATAAAAAATATATGTTTAACTTAATCTATTGATGATAAAAATTGAAGTTTTTAATTATTTTATCAAATTAAGAATTGACAAGTGAAGAGATAGACATATATAAAATTAAAGTGGTTGCTACCCTTTAAACAGTATATTCAAAATTTACAGAGTGGTTAACAGTAACTACTTATTTACACTGGGTTAATTCTCGCTCAGAAAGTCAATTCTAGGCCTTCCTACAGTTGCTAATATTGTTGTTCACGTTACAATAAATTCTTGATTAACCTTGTAGAGGGTCTCTGCTTTCCTAGCTGCAACAGGAATCAAAAAGCAATTACCAAAATTCTGTTAAATGACTTAAAACACCCATTGACTTTCTAGTTGCCAACCTTCATTATATTTTCTTTTGTCAAATTCGGCTTCATCAATCTTTACCATAGTTCCTAACACATCAATTTATTCAATATAGGAAATTTCTCTCCCTACAGAGATAAAAAAAATCAGTAAGTTTTATTTGTCAAATTCGGCTTCATCAATCTTTACCATAGTTTTCAACCCATCAATTTATTCAATGTAGGAGATATCTCTCCTTACAGAGATAAAAAAATCAGTAAGTTTTATTTATTATGAAATACACAAACTTGGTGGGAAAATGCTGGTGTGAAGTCTAACATACAATCCCAAAATTTTGAGTCAGAAAACATCACACCATGGGATATTTAATGAATTCAAATTTACATTAAAATATTTGACCCTTTTTGCAAGGGATTCATCCCTTTTTCAAAGCATCAGCTGGCTTGTACATGCTGTTGGAGCAATAAGAAGGTACTTGTAGTACTTTTTGCTACTCCTAGTTTTATTTATTTGTTTAAAAATTATAATTTTTTAAAGAAAAAGTACCTTTTGGCTGCAGAGAACTAAAGTTAAAAAAATGATACTAATGTATTTACTATTAGTATACGTATATGTATATTTTAGTGTTTTGGTGGGAAAAAATCATAAATTGGCTGAGATAGATTAATTACATTTTTAGTAAATAACACCTTCCTATTAATTTCTTTTTAGATAATCCAAGTTTATTTTATATAGTTTATTCTTATAGTTGATCTCCGATATTTATGAAGGTTGTAATACCCTGCAAATGTTAAGTGCATAACTATACATTTTAATTCTGACAACATTCTGCAAAAAATACATACCAATTGCCAATGAACTGTATTTATTATTCATACTATTTACTTTTTTATGATTTATTGTAGGTGGTATTTGATAATAAAACAATATAAAATAGTAATCAAAATACATGTTACATACACTGTTGTAATAATAATAAAATAAAACTTTACTGCACAATATCTACACAGCTTAACATAACAGTAGGACTTAAGGGTCATACTGTATAGTAATACAGTGTTTCTACATGTAGTGCCTTGTGTGTAGTAGATGTGGGTGTCCAGAAGTCAGTGGATCCTATCGTGTTACTTTCTAGAAGTACATTGTGATCTCCAATTGCAGTTCCTGATTTTTCTTCCATTAAAAATATGACTGTAGTTGAGTTGATTGATAGCACACCTCCTAGCAATTCTTGTACATGCAGGGAATCCCTCACTGACTCGTACATTGTCATCTATCTGCTCTTGGGTCAGATTCCTTCAAACAAAATGGAAGGAAAAGCATATGCAGAAGACTGCATGATTACAGGGGAGCTTAGTACGTGGACTTTGGATACCAGGTGACATGCAGTTTAGTCTAGCCAAGGCTTGATGATCGATGTGATTAAGACTCAAATCATTCTCTGAACTATGTACTTCAAGGTCATAGTTTGAGATTCATTTACCCTTTTTGACACTGTAAGCTTTACTGTTTCTGTTAACAATGATCACTTGTCCTCATTAGACTAACTGACATGAAGTATAGATGAACAAAAACTATGGCTATATCTAATCCTATGGAATGAGTTTCAGTAGGCTGTGGGGGATGCTAGGCAGACCTACCGAACTTGCAATGAAGAAGTGCAAAAGAAGAAAAACATTTCAAATCAGTAAGATGACAGCATATCTCAAATCAGATAAGTGTTTATAGACTTAGGCCAGGTGTCACAAAATGACGAGTGGAACAGTGCTGAGTGGAGTGGACTATGCATTGAAAACCTAACATTATTTTTAATGTAAATGCAACCACTGAAAGCGAAGCAGAGTCATACAACACCACTTGACTCCTCTCAGTTCTGTTTTGCTTTCAGTGGCTGCACTTAAGTTAAAAACAATAGGTTAGGTTTCAAATGCATAGTCTGCTTTGCTCAGCACAACTCCACTCTGCATTTGGTGGCCACTTGGCTTAACTAAATGCCAGTCTATCTGGAGAGCAAACTGAGAAGAGAGGAGGGGGTAGCAAATACGCTTCTAATTAAACCTAGAAGCATAATACCTCTTAGAGATCATACCTTGGATGTAAGAAACACAACCCTTATAAGGCTATGATGACATGGCTGTACAGTTCCTTATTAGCAGGAACCATGTGTAGACTATGCGGAAGGGGTAAGGTAACTACAGGTCACATAATCTCTAATGTGAGGTTTTTGCCAGCAGGATGTTTGGGATGTCTTCTAGGAGTCTAGAACCCTGATGACAATCAAGATGAATGAGCAAGTCATTGAAACTAAACTGGTCAAACTCATTGAGGGAGCCAATCTACTGAATTAGTAGCTAAGAGGCTTAATTACTTACCAAGAAAACTTAGAAGACCTTGGCTATCAAAACCTGTCATCATTTAAATATCTATCTATCTATCTATCTATCTATTTATCTATCTATCTATTTATCTATCTATCTATCTATCTATCTATCTATCTATCTATCTATCTATCTATTTATCTATCTATCTATCTATCTATCTACCTACCTATCTATTATCTATCTATCTACCTACATGTAGGGAAAGTGTATTAGATAGGTCGATGTCATAAAAAGAATCTGTTGCACATTTGAATTTTCATAACCCCATTGCTATGTTGTTCAAGGTAAACTTGTCTTCCACTTTTCCTTTTTCCTTAACTTCACCTGGTGTTGCCTTATACTTGGGAACTGTATGTTCCATTAGATCATTCTATTTTAATCCAAAGGAACTGCTGTCAAACTAATTCTTCAGTGTCATTGATTTCTATATTGATGACCCTTGCTCGTTTTTGGTCCTTGAAAACTCTTTAACATTTATAACATCAGATGTTATATGTGGAGTTGAATGACAAAGAGGACTTTATGAGTCTAATTTTGGTCCTTTAAAATAAAGACCATAATTAAACAACTCAACAATGTTTATGAACACATTAGGCTAAATAACAGAGTTTCAAGGGAATAATGTGTGAGATAATGTACTCGTTGAGGGCAAAGGTTATTCCAGCATTAGTTAATTGTTACCATTGTTACAGCATACATACATTTCAATAACACTACTGGCACTCGTACAACAAGCAACACTCCTACCATTTCTTTATACTGTAATGCCCAGTTTTGTATTTAATATTAAATATTTAACTAATAAGAAAATGTTTGCCAGAGAGTCATAGTTGTAGTGAATTCAGTTCTTCCAGTGCCAAGTGAAAAGATTTGAACTATTGGTATATTACTGCACAATATTTGCTGAATATGTTTAATGACAGTATTTAAAAGAAATTTACCGATAAAAGATATTTAAATATAATAACGGGAGGGTTAGTCTTTACTTTCAAAGTTTTTTAAAGAATGATTTTACTAAAACCTGCCCCAATGTAAAACATAACCTTGTCCTTGGACATTTTCATATTTCAATATAAGTTGAACAATTAAATACTAATTTATGCATATTTTAATGCTGATTATGGTGATAAAATCAGATTTTCAATAACGTGTAAGATAAAAATTGTGATATTGTTAAAAACATATTTTTTTTTGGGAATTCCTTTCCATGACATGAGCGAGTCAGCTGCATGCCACGATTATCTTTCATACACCCAGTCATCTTTAAGTAGCGAGAATCAGTTTTTTCGGTCGTTTATAGTGAATCCAACGTTTCTTGCTTGAACAACTCAGCATTAGATCCAACCTTAGTCGGAAAATAAACGGAATTTAATATTACAAGATACTAGAATTGTTTGTGGAAGCAGAAACTAACAACACAATTGCGGTATTTTTCTTTCATTAGACATTCTCCTAATATTCTAATGTCTGACTATAGGCGGGTCTTTCCACCCGAACTCCTCCTGGTACTTGACGTAGAACATCCAATAAGCCACGTTGAGCATGGCGAAGGATGCGGGGAATACGATCCTGGCGGCTTGGTCAATGTAAGACACACTGTTCACGTGCTTGTTGATACCGCTGGAGGAATTGGTACCTCTGGAGGCTTCACGTTGACGTTGTCTTCGGTATCCATCATCACCAACTGCAACACGTTGTTTGTGTTAATATTAAACACAGTATACCAATATTATTTATTAGTGTAAACGCCTGTCGGTCAGTATTGCAGTTCCAGTACCTTCAGTGTAGTACAACTTATTAAATTTAATCTTAGTAAGTATCCTTAACTTAAAACTTGATCAGTGAGTAGTAAAATAAATTATTTTGAAAAAAACTGTACTGAAGAAAAACGTAAAAAAGCACAGAGTTTACATGGAGAGGTCATGCGCATTAATCAAGTCCTGTTCCAGCTCCGCAATATTGGATGTGTAAAGAAACACGAAATCGGACCCAAGGGTAAACAATTTTTAATGAACTGCGCTTGCACTGAAGTTAGATGCCCTTTGAATCCAGATAGAATTTCCACTCTTTTTGGGACAATACAACATAATATTCTTAAAATAATGATATCTTAATAGGCTATTCATAAATTCATGACTTCAAAAAGTTGCTCCGTCACAATTTTCTTATATTTTAGTCAGAAGAATTTTGTGTACGAGAAAATTTTCAATAATGACCTGAATTTAATAACTTACTTAAAACATTTTTTCTAAAGTGTTTACATTTTTCCCTGCAGCACCATAGCTTTGTTTAAATTACAAATCTAATTTTGCACAGTAGATTTTGAGGTTATGATTTAATATATTCAAATAGCTAAGTAATTGTCTGCATACTTAAGCAATAGAGGACTTGCTGCCATCGTGGCACTCTGGTCTCAGTCTGTGTTTGGCGTTCAACGGTAACTCGCCCTGCGTGGATGCGTGCACTAACTTGAGGAATAGACAGACGTTTCGGTGAAGATGATAGGCCAATCGCCGGATCCTGCGAGATTTGAAAGTAAACCTACTTTAGTTAAAAACTAAAACAGTGTGTTTAACAGTGTGTAACTAGACAAGTTCAGTATCTTTCCTAATCAAAAAAATATGAAAATGAACTTTAGGGTGTTTATGATAATTGTAAAATTGTAAAAGCAATATTAAAAAATCAAACACCGATTTAATAAATTACACAATATTCTTTCTTTATTGTTTACTTATTATTGATGAAAAAACATAAAAATGTTTACATTTACGTTCATTTTATGAATACGATATTTTCTGATATCGGGTCGGGGTTGTCGTGCAGAGTAATTAGTTTTATAAGAAGTAATTACGTATAACGATACATTTTATTTTGAGGTTATTTTTAATATTTTTGTTTTGTTATTAAAATAAACTAAAACTATAAAGTCTTTCGAATTGTTATAAAATCTCTGTAAGATGTTACCTTACAGTTTTTCGATTTATGTAATAATATGGCTGCCTTTAGTCTTCTTGTTAAATTGAGCACATTAATACTTCTTGTTTTCACACATGATTATTTGATTATCTTTAGTTGATCTTTGCATTTATATTTCATTCACTTAACGCTTATCGAAAAATACATCTGTTCTCTCTGATAATTCAAAGTTACTAAAATTGTTGGCTTCTTAATAAATTGTTACTTAACAATTGGGAACCATTAGTTTATTCTTGTCTTACGTTCTACGTTTTTTATTGACTGCATCTAGCGTATGATTTCCCTTTTCGCTGATTGGTCCTTTGGTTCGTATTACAGTTTACATTTAAGTTTATTTTTAACTATGTCTTTCACTAATAAATTTTCCTGAATAATTTGGAATACCTTATTATTTTCGCTTTTTTTTGGTTAATTTGTTTTATAACGTTCATTATTTTAGGAGTAATAAAATTATTTGTATATTTTAGTTCTTTGCTTGATTTTACGTACAGTTGTCGATCAGCTGTTCTGACCGATATCTATGCCTACTCTGGTTTCACCTCGATGGTTTCGACTAAACGTAATATATAAATAAAATAAAGTAGATTTTCAGGTACTTAAATTTAATACACACAAATTGGAGAGTATACATTAGAAGTATGGTTACCCAACATTTTTAAATAGGAAAGTGGTTAAAGTTCCGAGTTGTTTTATTTAACTACGTGATGGGCATAGGCTTACATGAACTTGGTGCACAGTATACTTGGAAAGGAGAGGAAGTAATTTGTGGTAGTACTTATTTTGTGAAAGTTGTCTCACTAAAAAAAGTTAAATTATTTAATAGAATGCAACACTCAATTTTAAGCCTCTTTCAGAGGATTGCTTTCTTGGTTTTTTCGAACTAGTGGGGCATGACTGCGGTTATCGAAATCTTAATTATAATGAGGCGAAACATTTATTTAATGATTCGTTTCCTGTATCTAGATCAATAGTAAAAGGTAGTAATACGCTTTTGGAAGAAACAAGGACTGTCAAAGATTGTTGTCATCAATCAGAAAGATAGAAGTAATGTGTAGATTTTAGAATTATTGTAGTTAATCAGCCGGTATTATGGATAGAATTGATAGATAGTTTGCGCTGTCTTTGTTCTTTTAAAATGAACACTGGTGGGAGTTTAAATTTACTATTTTTACGTTTCCCTCAAAAACTCCCAATTTTGTAGATCCATAACAAAAATCGGAGATTTTGTATACAGGCAAAGTTGTCCTGTACACTAAAAAGTACATCTTTCTGTCTTCTAAATATTTCATGAGTGGTTTTCCTCCACTAATACAGATACTGGCGTGTCTCCGCACATTTCACTAACTGTGTATACACCACTTTAATCGAGTAATAAGTCGTAGCTTACATGATTAAAAGTTTACTAACATTGTATATCGGACAGATTAGGGAACTACGTCTTCGATGGTGTCTGAAGGACAGGCTGTCGTTGTCACTGCTGGCCACCGTCATACCGATCACTTCTTGTGTTCCTGCATCCACGTCTTCCCATTCCTCCTCGTCCACAGGGATCTCACCACTTCCTACCTGTAATAACGCCAAACGTGGTTTCAAACTAATTGTGTCTTATATGTATATATATAAACTCAAACTGTAATTTTATTTTAAAAGCAAATAAATGGCCGCAATCTTCTTCAAATTAAATTTTTTCAAGAAAGTCCCGGTTAAGAAGCTACAGACAAAAACCCGACTAATTTCACAAAATCAGTTCATTAATTTTTTTCACAAATTCTTCTAAAGTTTCTGAACCTGATTTTTTTGAAGACACCCATGTGTTTTCTTGGGGCACTTACCGACTACATTTGAGCAAGTGTACTGGAAATCGTTTAATTTCGTTCAAATTTTGATTATATATATATATATATATATATATATATATATATATAATATATATATATATATATATATATATATATATATATATATATACCAGGGGGGGTACAGACTACCTGCACCTATTGAGAGGATTTAGACGTCCCTCGCGGTACCCGAGTCTAACACATACTTACACTTACAACATTACACTTACGATTTTAGTACTTTACACTCACACTTACATTTAGGGAGGCGATAATAGCCTCAATGTGGTGTGTGTGTGTGTGTGTGTGTGTGTGTGTGTGTGTGTGTGTGTGTGTGTGTGTGTGTGTGTGTGTGTGTGTGTGTGTGTGTGTGTGTGTGTGTGTGTGTGTGTGTGTGTGTGTGTGTGTGTGTGTGGATTTATTGCTACAGTAATTGTATACCAATTTTTTTTAAGCTAATGAATTTCATGGTTCAGAACAAATTCGAAAACACAAAATTTGGAATTTTCTACTTGTTTCATACCATAACGTAGTTCTGTTTTAAATTTCGAATACTGACTAGAGATGAATTTTCACGTTTAAGGAAAATACTACTTCACCATATTTTTAAAAATTTTGCCTTTAGCTCCTGGTCTAAAATTTGATGGTAATTTCTCGATAAATGGGAACGTTTTCATTTCACGTTTTGTTCGTTGAATTTGATCATGATTATACATGTATACTAAAACGTTAAAGAAATCTGTTAAGCCGATTGTGAAAAATGGGGCCTTTCATATTGTCACCATTGGCGTCAACAGGCTTACAAAGGGCTTAAAACCAGCTTAAATCGATTCAAGTGGTTTTTGTGGGACGATTTCAATAACCGTGATTTGAACATGTCGAATTTTCTTGGTTTCAGTTTAGGATTTGTATCGGTATTGTAGTTTAATTCACAATAATACATTATTATCATCTGCAGCTTTTAAATGTTGTCTATAAAATTAAAGCAATCTTTGTTGTATATGTGTACTGTAATAAATGTAAATTATTCAAATAAGTAAAAAATATAAAGTCATAAATATTTTTGTAAAGTTTTACAGGAGTTACAACTGCGTAGCCTGAATTTCGGAATCCTAATTAGTGGCGAGAGAGCACGAAAAATTTGATATTTGGGTAGAATGTATTTATTATTTTTTGAGTTTAAGTCGACTTTCTGTTTGAGTTTAACATAAACTTTCTGAGATTTAAACTTTTTATTACGTACGAGTAAGTTTTTCTGTTGCACATACACACACACACACACACACACACACATATATATATATATGCTTAACGTCCATACTTTATGCCAGTTAGACTAATGAGGACGAGGGATCAGTGTTAACGGTAAGGGAAAAGCAACGGGAGCAACTGCGGCTCGAACTAAGAACCTATATATATATATATATATATATATATATATATATATATATATATATCACGCAAATAATAATGATCAGGTGTTATATATATATATATATATGCTTAACGTCCATACTTTATGCCAGTTAGACTAATGAGGACGAGGGATCAGTGTTAACGGTAAAGAAAAGCAACTGGAGCAACTGCGGCTCGAACTAAGAACCTATATATATATATATATATATATATATATATATATATATATATATATCACACAAATAATAATGATCAGGTGTTATATATATATATATATATATATATATATATATATATATATATATATATATAACATGAGCATGCATGTAATTACATAGTTTTGCTATTAGAAATTTAAAAACATAAAAGATCTTCTCAATTAAGAAGGGTAGAAGTTTCAAACTACAAAACAAATTAACTGAAAGTTGCCATTACTTAAAGGAAAAAAAGAAAAGAATACTTTATTAGCAAAACCTTAAAATAAATATTTCCATAAGTTTTCAATAAATATTAACAATTTCTGCATTAATTAAGTGTTTATTATAAAAATTGGTGACTGAATATATATATATATATATATATATATATATATATATATATATATATACACCTGATTATTATTATTTGCGTGATATATATATATATATGTATACCAAGCCTCAAAAGATATTCTAGGGTTTACATTCCACACTATCGAGTGTACATTAAGTAAAGGGGATTGCAATAGTTTGTTCGTAGAGATTCGAGTAGAGACACGATTTAAACAGCATTCAATTGAACAAGTCTTATGTAGAGATACTGTCAATACGTTTTCAGTAGTTTCAAGTTATTTTTGAAAAAAAATGTTTACCTTTGTAAAATAATGTACTCCTGCAAACTCAAGGAGCGTAGCGATAACGTAGAAGAAACTCATGAGGAGAAACCAGTCCAAAGCCGTGGCGTAGCGTACTTTGGGAAGGTCTGTGCGGCTGTCTAGACTGATTGTTGACAGAGTGAGAACTGTGGTTATTCCTGTAATTCACAAGGAAACACGCTCTAAGGGCTCAACAACATAAACGTTGTAGTTTTGATAATTAACTATAACTTCTGTACTTAAAAATCTGACTGCTTAATGATGGCATATACATAATGTTGTTATTGTTTATTCGTCCATTGGTTACCATTATTTGTGTTTTAAAAACATATGGGACGTTTAGAGAGTATGTTTCAATTATATTTCCCAAATAAATGCCTCACTTTGAAATTAGCATAAGAATATGTTACAATACTAAATTAAAAAAAAACCTAAGGCTTCCAATACATCTCTGGTTAGGAATCTGAAAGAGTCATGACTTTAACCAGTTAGGTCCCCTTCCACCCGATGTTGGCAGGGCGGTCATCAGTAAGCTGTTTACTTTTGACCAGTACACGACCCTGTTTTGTTACGGGATCTGTGAGGTAAGTCTGAGTTTATATTTTTGACCGCTCAAGATATCAGACCTTGAGTGTCTGCTCTTAGTGTAGGCTTAGGCATCTAGGCTTTTATTATAGTTGCTTTAGTTTAAATTTTAAATTAGGAATTTTAGAACGAGTGTTGATATATACTTCGAAAGATCTTATATTGTTTCTTATACACAAATGATAGCAAATAGGCGAATAAACAAAAATAATTGTATTAAACTTAACAATGCAAGGTCTAAATATCTATGTTCCAAAATGTAAGCCAGTAGGGTAGTTATTAAACACGTGAAGATGGAGAATTTTAATGCATTTTAAAATGAAAATGGAATTTAAATAAAATAAAACAAAACATTAGTGTTTCAGGATGTGTTCTTACAGAAGTGTGCTTATTAACAGCAGTGCTGCGGTCAGGATGTGTTCTTACAGAAGTATGCTTATTAACAGCAGTGCTGCAGTTAGGATGTGTTCTTACAGAAGTAGGCCTATGCTTATTAACAGCAGTGCTGCAGTCAGGATGTGTTCTTACAGAAGTATGCTTTTTAACAGCAGTGCTGCAGTCAGGATGTGTTCTTACAGAAGTATGCTTATTAACAGCAGTGCTGCAGTCAGGATGTGTTCTTACAGAAGTATGCTTATTAACAGCAGTGCTGCAGTCAGGATGTGTTCTTACAGAAGTATGCTTATTAACAGCAGTGCTGCAGTCAGGATGTGTTCTTACAGAAGTATGCTTAAACAGCAGTGCTGCAGTCAGGATGTGTTCTTACAGAAGTATGCTTATTAACAGCAGTGCTGCAGTCAGGATGTGTTCTTACAGAAGTATGCTTATTAACAGCAGTGCTGCAGTCAGGCTGTGTTCTTACAGAAGTATGCTTATTAACAGCAGTGCTGCAGTCAGGATGTGTTCTTACAGAAGTATGCTGCTGCAGTGCTGCGGTCAGGATGTGTTCTTACAGAAGTATGCTTATTAACAGCAGTGCTGCAGTCAGGCTGTGTTCTTACAGAAGTATGCTTATTAACAGCAGTGCTGCAGTCAGGCTGTGTTCTTACAGAAGTATGCTTATTAACAGCAGTGCTGCAGTCAGGATGTGTTCTTACAGAAGTATGCTTATTAACAGCAGTGCTGCAGTGCTGCAGTGCTGCAGTCAGGCTGTGTTCTTACAGAAGTATGCTATTAACAGCAAGCATGTCAGGATGTGTTCTTACAGAAGTATGCTTATTAACAGCAGTGCTGCAGTCAGGATGTGTTCTTACAGAAGTATGCTTATAAACAGCAGTGCTGCAGTCAGGCTGTGTTCTTACAGAAGTATGCTTATTAACAGCAGTGCTGCAGTCAGGATGTGTTCTTACAGAAGTATGCTTATTAACAGCAGTGCTGCAGTCAGGCTGTGTTCTTACAGAAGTATGCTTATTAACAGCAGTGCTGCGGTCAGGATGTGTTCTTACAGAAGTATGCTTATTAACAGCAGTGCCTGCAGTCAGGCTGTGTTCTTGCAGAAGTATGCTTATTAACAGCAACAGCAGTGCTGCAGTCAGGATGTGTTCTTACAGAAGTATATGCTTATTAACAGCAGTGCTGCAGTCAGGCTGTGTTCTTACAGCAGTGCTGCAGTCAGGCTGTGTTCTTACAGAAGTATGCTTATTAACAGCAGTGCTGCAGTCAGGATGTGTTCTTACAGAAGTATGCTTATTAACAAGCATGTGTGCTGCAGTCAGGCTGTGTTCTTACAGAAGTATGCTTATTAACAGCAGTGCTGCAGTCAGGATGTGTTCTTACAGAAGTATGCTTATTAACAGCAGTGCTGCAGTCAGGCTGTGTTCTTACAGAAGTATGCTTATTAACAGCAGTGCTGCAGTCAGGATGTGTTCTTACAGAAGTATGCTTATTAACAGCAGTACTGCAGTCACATCGGAATTTAATTTTTACTCCTCGCAGACTCTTAAAACTATGTGAAAATAAAGTGGCAGTGGCATGACTGCCGACAGAAGTGACTTCTTCTTATCACGAGTTATGGCTATATATTTTACACCACAAAATAAAATTTATAGTCGATTTTCAAAATCATGAGTACGTTCATTTCAGTTTAATATATTTCTAAATACAATATTATATGATTTTATGGTTTTTTGCCAAGACATAGATTTTTGCTACTCGACACTAGAATAGGCTATAACTGACCATGGGAGAAGCACGGAGTCCCAAATGTATTCCTGCTACTCTTAATATCTGACCCTGTGACTTGTTAATTGTTATTGTAAATGCCAACTTCAATGGAAACTGCAATATTTTAATTTGGAAAGGCAGGTTGTTTGGAATTATAAGATTGTTTCAATTAAAATCATTGCAAATGTAAGCTTATAAATAATAATTTTATAATAAATAATAACAGGGATTCAGATTTTTAAAACGGAAATACATCTACGTCCATCTCTGATACCTAAACCATGTTCATTTTAAATTGCATCTCAATCGGTCCAGTAGTTAATGTGTGATTGAATAACAAACAAAAATACACACATAAACTTTCAAATTTAAAATATCACTTGACAAAAACTAAATAATTAGGTTGGACTGGGTAAGTAATATAATGGCGCGAACATACAAGTTTTCACTTCAAAAATACATTTTAAAACAAATATATATTTATATATATATATAAGAGCGTGATGCGTGACGGCAAACTGAATTTTTTCCCGTGAAAAACATACATCCATACACCGCCATAAGAAGTATTCACTTCAAAACATTGTGTACTTCTAAATAACTTAGAAACTTCAAAAACCATTATTATTTACTGGTTGGCAAGAGAAATGTTTTTTGAGAGAATCCTGTAGTTGCATGAATCCAAATCAGCAAATAGGAATTTCTGCTTTAAATTGGACAATATTAAATGTTAATGTAGTCTAGTGTCGCATTCAAACTCTAAATTCGAACATTTTCTAAACCTCTCAAAGGAGCTATAAAAGTTCCAAAAATATTTACTGTAATAATTTTAAACTTAAACCATTTCAACCATTCAAGTTTCCGACAAAAACAATGCATTCTTTTAAACTGTCTAAAACGGTAAACGTAAAAGAAAAAATTAAAAAAGTCTTAGAACAAAATGAAAATTTAATTGTAGTCTCTTTAATGAATTTACTTTAGGAAAATAAGCAATTTGAGCAGGTCACCATTGCAAGAGCACCTGAGCGCCGATTCTGACCTATACAACACACTTTGTGCATTTGTTTATATTATATTATATACTACTAAGTATGTGTGTAGGTGTGCATCATCTTGTGGTAGTAGCTTGAACGTTTTCGTGGTCTCAAATTTGTTCAATTAAAAAATCACAACTTCTTCTTATGCACATGTTTTGATAATCTGATATATCTAGCATAATTGGCACAACAAATCTGTATACATTATAATTTAAACTTTAAATTTTGATCGGAAATGCGAAAGTTAACTTTATGGTTATTCATTTTCATATTTGCAGTACTGTTTGAAAATATAAAAAAAGTCTTCTGATTTATGCAAATTTTAACATTGATTGATTGTAAAATCAGATTTTTGAAAAATTGTCTCAAAGACGTTATGTATCGAACTTTTATTGCAAATACAAAATTATTGAGAACCTTGTAATGGTTTCTTTAGTTTTAAAATGATAAAAGTAAATTATATATATATATATATATATATATATATATATATAATAAATATTTTCAGAAAGGTATTTTAACATAGGTTATGTAAAGAACATATTTTTTTATTGTTAGACGTTATCATCTTTTTATTGGCTTTCATCTCTTTTTTGATAAGAACAAAAAGTCAAAATGTCTTACAAACTCACCAAGTCCGACCCTGTCGCTGGTGGCCTCTCTGTGGATCCAAAAACTCACCCACGACAGCACCACTATCAGTGTACACGGAACATACACCTGAATTAGGAAGTACCCTGTATGACGCTGCAGATTAAAGTTTACCTGAAGCAGGGAGAACTCTCCTGTTTGCAGAACAAAGAAGCAGGACGAACATAATGAAGTAGGCTTGCGACAGACAGTGTTATCAAACCTTTTAAAATTAGGGACTGCAAAGGAAAGTGAAAACTCTAACTCCCACTAGCGTCTAAACAGATATTGGAGTAATGAAATTTGACAGTAGTCCTTATGGCCAGAGTCTAATGTAATATATATAGAAAAAATATTTCATACAAAAGGAAGATAAAAAAACTTATTGTACGGAATAATGCGTAACTAGTAAGGGCTTGTTAGAGACTAAAGAAGTCAATCGATATCGCGATGAAGTATGCAGACTTCACTTTCTTTACTTCGAGGATTACCCACAAATACACAAAAGTGGGTTATCTCTTACAGAAAATAAAAAAATATATAAAACCTTAAAATAATCAAATAATTCCATTAAAAAGGATCTATAAATAAATACATTTAATATGTGTTTTCGGCTTTGTAGTCTATTTTGTAAATTTTAATAAAACCTCCAACACAAAACTACCTTCTCTTCGCCTAAAAGTAAAATTGCGCTGAGGCGTGCCCATGAGGTCGAACTGAGACAAAGTCATGCCAGGAGAGAAGCTTACACTGCTGCCAGATTGCCACTGGTAGATCAGCTGATGTGCAGGATAAGCATCTGAAATTAAAGGAAAAATAATAACATCATCTACAATTAAAAAAAAAATAAATTGGCATCACTTTTTTGAAAATTTGATGTGAATAGTACAATTTTTCGCTTTTAATTTATATGATTGTTTAAAACATTTTGTCTTTTTACATTTCTGTTCTCTACTTTTCTCACAGTCCTTAATTTTAGAAATTGAAACAATCAGACTTTGCTTATTGGTAAAGCATGGAATCTTTGTAGCATGAAAATCTAAAATTGAATCTAAACCTCTTTTGGAAATGATCAACAGATCAGTAAAAGGGATAACAATTCATATACACGCACTGAAAAATACGAGTTCATTCAAAAGTTCAGGTTAGATTTTGGCGAATTTACATTGAAAAATGAGCTAATTGAAGCAATCATCTTCGCTCATGACAACAGCAATGATTAGAACATGTAAAAAACGTTTTGATGAAGTGGTGTTAAAATTTATTTTTAGGGGACTCTACTCCTTTCTGACGTCAATCCCTGGGTTCGGTCTAAATAAACATTTTCTTTCTGCAAACATTTGAATTATATTCGAAGTAGATTTAGTCTTAAATAACTCATAACGCTGTATAAACTTATACAATATAATTATCAACATCTTAATAAGTTTTTATTAAGCCAATAAACTACAACAATCAATTAAGTTGTTTTATTGCCCGCAATCAAACACATTAATGTATCAGTATTAGCAAAAAAATGATGTTAATCGTAAAAAATGATAATAAACATAACCAAACTTGGAATAGTAATACCAAACGAACTGGGAAATCCTGTTTATGTGAACGTACTCACATCCCCCCGAATCACATATTGTAACAACATAACTTTTCGTTGATTGTTAGACATTATGTTTTTATTTTTGTGGAATATATATATATATATATATATAAATATATATATATATATATATATATATATATATATAATATGTGTACGAGTATATATTTATTTCTTTATTTACTTGCTTCTCTCTCTCTCTCTCTCTCTCTCTCTCTCTCTCTCTCTATATATATATATATATATATATATATATATATATATATATATATATTACATAATAATTGTATTCGAATGTCACAATTATTTAAATTCAGTTTACATTTAATTTTATTAATTACATAATGTGTGTGTGTGTGTGTGTGTGTGTGTGTGTGTGTGTGTGTGTGTGTGTGTGTGTGTATATATATATATATATTCTTCTTGTTTATAGTGAAAAAATGGCAAGTAAGTAAGTAAAAATAAATTACAAAATTCGACTTCAGAATGTTTAAACATTGTTTATGGACGCATGTGATAGCTTAAAGTGGTTTTGATTAAGCAGAGTAAAATATCACTCACAGCTGCCCAGAATGAGTGGACAGGATTGACGATCCATTGGAAAATTCCGAAGTTCCATTGGACATTTGGCTTTAATTGTTAGTCTGAAATTAAAAAAAATATATTATTAAGTATTAAGTAACGTTATTTTATAATTTCAGTAAGCTAATAATTTGTTTTCTGTCTTGTCATTTCAAATTTTGTTTGAACATTTCAGTTATTTGATGTAGTGTACGAAAATCATACTAAGTACAACAAAACCATAATAATTCTAGTTGTAATCTCCTATACATAAAATGCATAGTCAGTCCTGATGGACTGATAAACACAAATCTGAAACCTAAAATTAGTTAGATTTGAAATTTTGAAGGCACATTAATTTTATAACGAAGAGGCGCACTAGAAAAGATTTTTGAAAAAATTCATAAAGGTTACAATCCTTGAGTCTTTAACACATAGAGCTCACACCCAGTGTTAAAATCCGGATGCCAGAATGAAAGGTAAAATGCACGTAGTACTAAAACCCGACATCAGAGTGCTCTGAACTCATTTTCTACTAGCTGTCCATTTTTAAGTCTATAAATTGCCGCAGTGACATGAATTTATCGTACACTCGATTAAGATATTTAATTTATATCATTAGTGATTCATACATTAACAACCTAATTGTTGTCTCAAAAGATAACCTAAAATTACATTGTTTATTTCTATAGAGAGCGTTCTTCATTTTCAGTTTTACAATTTCCTATACAGTAAGATATCTAAGTAGACTTAGGGATGCAATGAAGTCCTTCAAAGTTTTTATTCTTAAAAGATTTATTTATTTTCAAAACAGCTGTTGAATAAAACAAAAGTTTAATATTCATAGCAGGTCTTGAATAAAAACTATATTTTAATTTTCAAAACATCTGTTTAATAAAAACCAAAGCATTGTTTTCTACGTAAAATGGCAAATACAAGGTTTACCACCCAATAATACCACTTACCTTATCCACCTTCTACTATGGTTTGAAGATGTTATCACAAATAATTTAATCGACAGTTTAGTCTGTGCTGAAATTACAAAGGATGAACACGATCTCAATCTTCTTAGTATTGTCAGGACTATACTACGTACTCTGTGTGTGTCAAGAGTAAATTTACATATTCTGTGGAAGTTTAATTTAAAATTTTCCTTGCATGAAAAGGTGGCTATGGCACGAAAAGGTATCCTCGTCATTTCGTAAAAGAAACGTAAAAAAGAGAAGATGAATATAAAAATCCACTGTATTGCAGAAGAAGTCCAGAAAATGGTGGTTTTACAGTCCATTCAACTCAGTAGATTTGGAAAACAGATGAGTGGTACCACATGAAGCAGTATTGTCACATTAGAAGCCTGTTTAAAGTATTTTAGTCAAATAATGATTAAACATTTTTATGACGAAAATGTAACTTGCACAAATACATTATGATAATGCCTACAATTCTGTTTATTAACAAATATTTCAATTCGCTTTGTTACTGTTTTTCTGGTTGGCTATTACTTCCTAATTCAATTACATATAAAAACTTGTTTTCAATGCAATGAGTGAATGTTTGTTAATTAAATAAATAATGAATAATTATCAACCTAAAATTTCGCGAGCGATGCCGCATTGGGGTGTATTAGTAAATATAATGCTGTCATACATTTTATTTTTAGAATTACATTACAAAATATTAGTTTTTTTAAACAACTGTTTAAAGATTGTTAACGAAATATATTAACAATTTAAAGTATAAGAACAGAAATTTATTATTTTTTTCTAATCAAATTATCTTAATTAATCTAGCAATTAAATATAGGGATCACCTAGGCCTGGAATTTCTTCATAGCCTATTATAAAAGAATAGAATATTAATTACAGATTATAGGCCTAGTATATATATTTTTAGTATTTTTTATTGTGTGATTCATAATAAACAATTCTAAAATTAAATGTTTGGATTGTTTACATTATTTACAGGTTGATTTAAAATTGCATGTCTGCTTCTTATAGAAAAAAGAAAATGTAAACTTTAGTCTGGAATTGCTTTGTTTCTAGTCTGTCAACAATATTTGATTTTTACAAGAAATAGTGATAAGTTTATGAATTATTGTTTTGAGTCTCGAGATTTGGTAAAAGCATTTTTTACGCTAACCTTCACCAGTACGTCAAGATCCAAAAATTTTAGTATATTTTTGATATAATTATGGTTTAAAAGTTGTAACATTGAATTTCATGATAATTCGTTTTGCGAAAAACGCACAGTAAACAAAATGTTTGTCTCGTTTAACAACAAATTCTTTTTCTTCAGTTCTACAAAAAAAAAAAAAAACTGAGTTATAGGTATTGGAAATGTTCTAAAAAACACACATTTAGTACAAGCCAATATATTTGTAGATTCAGGGGATTTCAATTAAATAATCACTTTGAAAATGGCAAATGAGTGATATGTAGGGGATGTTTTTAGTTTCTGCTAATGGCTTTTTAATCCTTTGGCATGTAAATGTTTTAAACAATTTTTTTTTGTTATTGAACGAGAAAAACGTTGGAATTTCGTTCATTAAGGATTTTCAGGAAATTTAATATTAGAATTTTTAAAGGCCTCCATTTAAAAATTTAAGTTTTTGTTTTTGGTTTTTGGTTGTAAGTCTAAAGTTTTGGTTTTTGGTAAATTAATTATATAAGTGTATACACTTATTTCAACTCAAAATATTAATAATTATAAAATTTATTATTATTTTCCAAAAAGAACACAATATGGTGATAGAAGGAGAATGAAGCGTTTCCAGACTTATGACTATATGAGTTCAAATAAATTTCTGTATATAATCAGTTTCTAGGAGATTTGGAGAAAAAAAAAACAAAATTATTTTTTTCCTTTTTTATTCTTATTTTATGAAAACGTTGAGTTTTATAAGTAAAAGTAAAAAAAAATAGCTAAAAATTATGATTACGATTAAAATATTAGGTTAGTGTTTTAAAAATTATATTTACGGCAATGAAATAAAAATATTTAAGAACACCTCACATCTTGGTTGGCCTCACCTCATCGAGTACAGGATGTCCCCGTGTTGGGTTATCCGGAGTAACTTATTGGGTACAGTGATTGTATGCACGTAGGATTGCTTGCCGTTATAGAAGAATGTATCGGGTCTCCAGATCCTCTCCAGCATCTTGATACTAAGGCTCAGGTTCTTCACGGGGCCTAGGTAGCTAAGCCTAGAGTCCCTCCAGTACTGCCTGAAGTAGCAGTCCATTGAGTAATCCTGAGGAAATCGAATATTACAAATATTTTAACGTCAACCTAAATATGTTCAGTATAAACTATTTACACTGCAGTTCGTTTACAAATCCTTCGACAGGTTAAAACAAAGAATGGTACGTGAATGTTGCACAGACTTTCTCCAATTTAACTAAACAATTTAAAACACGTTCTTATGCAACACGTGAGCACAAAAAACCCTAATGTTGCTATTTCTTCCACAAAGGTCAGTTTAGAAGCTTTCAACATAAATCATAGGAAAATCGACTTTATTTCTCAAAATTAGTTCAACAAATTTTGATTACACTTGAAGTTTTGTAATTCAAATCAATTTACGAAATTTACACACACACACACACACACACACACACACACACACACACACACACACACACACACACACACACACACACACACATTTATAAACACATATACATTTTTAACAATTCCTCAAAAATCTCTATAGATCAGCATCGAGACTAATTCTATAGCTTCGGGCTGACCTTGTCTAATAACTTATTTTTCAATGTAAATTTGCAAATATATGCGCTATTAGACAACGCTAAATCAAACAGACTTGTCTTACACTCTGTACAAATATGCAAAACATGTGTAATATTCAGCAAAAATTGGTTGTTAAACATTTTTTACAGCTAAATAAAAATTGTATCATATAATGCAACACAAATTTTATGATATGTCTATATAATATACGTATACTAATTGTTTTGCGTGCTTAACGCTTAGTTAACTTGTGTGGACAAGGAAACGTTTTTGTCGGAACGGCAGAAATTTCAGTCTCCGAAAATAGTTCACAACGGCTTTTAACTCCATCAAAGCGGGAATGCGGTCGCCATTTTAATACACCCTCATTTTGTTTCTGTTTAGAATAGTTAAAGTCTTTCTTTTGTAAGAATAAAATAATAGTACACAACATAATAATAAGAAATACTGGGAAATTAGTGTTTGTACAAACTAGTCAGTTATGAAATGCAGAAACAATATTAACAAACATAACTTGAATTTAGAAATATTAGATGTTTAATAATGCAGTTTTTTTCTATACTTAATAAGTCAGCTTTTTATAATCTGATATTTTAATAATAGTTCGCCATAGTGTTATTACGTAGTAATGCACATTATACGAGGGTTGATCAAATATAAACGAGACTGATTTTAAAAAAAATTTATTGCTTACTTACAAATTATTCTTGATACAACTTATTTTTCTACATAGTCTCCCGCACGAGTAACACATTTTTCCCACCGGATTGGAAGTTTTTTAATTCCATCTTCGTAAAAAGTTCTCGGGCGTTCATTGAGCCATTGGAGCACGAAGGTCTCCACCGCAGAATCGTCTTCGAAACGCTGGCCTCCAAGCGCCTCTTTGAGTGGCCCAAACAGGTGATAGTCGCAGGGTGATAAGTCTGGACTGTATGGGGGATGTTCCATTGGTTCCCAGCAAATTTGATCGAGTTTAAGCCTCGTAGCGTTCGCCGAATGTGGTCGGGCATTATCGTGAAGAAGAATGACGTTTCTCGCCGGTTTAGATTTCCTTTTCCTACGAAAAGACTGTTTTGCGGCCTCTAAAACATCGCAATAATACTGTGCGTCGTTGATGGAGGAAATCGACGTGAAAGGCGCCTTGATTGTCGAAAAATACAATGGCCATTACCTTCCCGGCCGACGATCGTGATTTGGCCTTCAGAGGCGCCCTCTCTCCCCTCTTCCGCCACTCCATACTTGCCTGTTTCGACTCGGGAGTGGTGAACCCATATTTCGTCACAGGTGACAATCCGGTTTAATAATGCCTCACCATCTCGTTCAAATTGGGTCAATAGTCGCTGGCAAATTTCCAAACGATTCCGTTTGTGAACGTCGGTCAAAATTCGTGGAACCCACCTTGCAGATACTTTGCTGAGTTCCAGGTTTGATGTAACGATTTTTTGAACGCTACCATAGCTCAACTGGAGTTCATCTGCAATAAATCGCAGCGATATACGTCTGTCTTCGTCCAGGAGCTTCCGAACAACATCAATGTTTTCGTCCGTGACGGAAGTGGTCGGGCGACGATCATGGCTGAGGTTTTCTACTGCTTCCCGTCCTTCGGCGAATTCCTTGTGCCAAGCAAAAACGTGAGCTCTTGACAGGGTACTGTCCCCGTATTGAGCCGTCAATCTACGAAAGATTTCAGTCGGATTGACCCCCTCCTTGGCCAAAAACTTAATAATAATTCTCTGCTCCACGGAAACGTGCACTTCACTCTCACTCATTGTATAGTTTTATACTGAAGGGTCCGAACGGAAATGTTGCCCGTCTACGCCCGTCCCAAACCTCCCAGGCTACCTGAAACCCCACCCTTTAGAGTTCAATGTCCAACGGAAAAGTTTTTAGAAAGTCAGTCTCGTTTATATTTGATCAACCCTCGTAGTTTATCATCGCCTATAAGCCCGGGGTGATCGATCCCATGGCTATATATAAAAAAACACTAGCGCTTATACGTCAGGACATTCCAGCCAGAGACGGTTACCACTGTCCGAAGTTGGAGCCTTCATTCGTTTATTCTCCTGTTATGATCTTTCTTAACCTACACACAGACACTCAAACTGACCTTTCGCTTTATCATTATACGAAGTACGAAAAAGTAAAGGTAAAAAGAAAAATGGTGGAAGTAAAATAAGTAAAAATACGATATGGTGATTAAAAAAATCAATTTTAAGATTTTGGTGCACGCAAATCAAGCTGTATCCACTTTATATAGCATTATTATTAGTATCAAAGATTTTTCAGCAAACAGTTTAATAATTTCTAGAAAAATTGTGTTAAAAAAATCATTTTTGTTTTAGTACTAATCATAGATACAGTTTAGTCCTTTATTTTCATATGATTCAAAAGTGTATACTTCTTTTGTAGGTAGTATATTTTAATTTCACTAATGCCTTTAACATCTTGTCACACGCCACTCTTTTACTGTTTTTACTGTTTTGAAAATTTCAATGCTTGTATACTCTAACCTAAAAAATACGTACCAAACGTCAGTGTCAATGACTGGTTTGAGTTAAATATCTTCAGTGTCCTACGTACTGGGCTAATTTGCTCAAATGTAACCAACAAGAAAGCAAATATGGAAAAATCCTTTTTGAGAGCTATGAAAAAAACATTCTGTTTATGCATCACTGTATAGGAAGATTGTTAACTCAATCGTGTAGTAAATCTTAAATTAAAGTTTTTTTTGCGTAACGTCCATACTTTTTTTATAGTTAAACTAATGAGGTCGTGTTTGACGGAAAAGCTTACGGCTGTAATTCCAGTCTCGAACTATAATTTTGTTGTTGCTTAACGTCCATAATTTATAACAGTTAGATTAGTAAGTTACGGTATGTGAAAAGCAACGTGAGTAACTGCGGCTAGATGCGCACAGTTCAGAGACGCAACAGACTGACCGCTGCTTTAGCCACATCAACTACCGAGTTTCGTTTAACCACCCGAGTCTCAAACCAATAAACTTGAAAAGTGAAAGCTGTTTTAATGCAGAAGATTGATCAGTGCTTTCATATTTCGGATACGCGGACTCTTTTTTAACCAAAAGAAATGTATTGTTCTGGATTGACTTAAGAAAAAACATACAAAAGTTGGCCATTGTTGTGTTTTGTTTTTACATTTTACTTTCGGACCGTATTATCTTAAATTAAAATTCGTTATTGATTTAAGTTGTGGTTTTTAATTTGTGATTAAAATTGAGCAAAATATAATAATTTATTAATTTTGACAAATAAGTAGACGCATTTTTATCGATAGCTTCCGAACCGGTTTCTCAAGGAATACAATTGAATACGAGAAAGTTTGTGTGATGTTTTTATCCTATTCTTTGTACTTACTGAATAAGTACTTATTTATGTATAAAATAGAATTTTTAAATAAAGCAATACTGTTATGAAGTATTTTGTGTAGTAAATGCGCTCGCCTACATTAGCAATGCCAAGACGTGAGGATCCATTATCTCATGACGGTAAATTCAATTTTCCAAATCCGTGCTTCGTGACATTCTATAAATTACTCAATTCATGAGTCAAGTAAACATTGAAGTGCTGACACAGCAATTAACTACAGGCAAGTTTGTTTGGACTTCAGGAATGCTGAACCCAAATAAGTGTGTAACTTGTAACTATCGCATGTTTAGTCATTTTCCTTTAAAAAAATAGATATTGAGGCAGACATCATGGTCAAGACTGTGACCTAAAAATGAGTGCCTTATGACCTCTAAAACGGGTCGTTAAATTATATATATATATATATATATATATATATATATATATATATATATATGTGTGTGTGTGTGTGTGTGTGTGTGTGTGTGTGTGTGTGTGTGTGTGTGTGTGTGTGTGTGTGTGTGTGTGTGTGTGTGTGTGTGTGTGTGTGTGTGTGTGTGTGTGTGAGCACTCCCACTATAGCAATTTCGCTCAGATTCGATTCAAACTTGTAAAAAAATCGATTTTGTTGGCTTAAGTAAGTTCTCTACCTAGCAAAAAGTTTAAAAATGACGGCCACGTGAAATCTTAAAAATTTCCAAAAAATTCGCATTTTGCAAATTTTTGAAAAACTGATTTCACATCCTTAATCAGCGTTAAAATTTTAAGATTTCATTGAATATACTAAAATAAATCTAATGGTTGTAAGCATTCATTTTTATATTAAATTTGTTTTGTTTTGTTTTTTTGGTGTTTAACGCTTGTGCACACTTGGGCTAATGCAGACGATGGTATGATTTATAGCGTATGAAAATACCAAGCCCTGGCCGGGAATCGAACCTGGGTCTTCTAGGTTAAAGCCTAGTACGCTATCAACTAGGCCACCGAGGCGGCCTCATATTTTAAAAGTAATTTGAAAGTTTAAAATGGAAAATATGCACACTTTATATGAATATTTATATACTTATGCATATATGCATTTTATATTTATACATATATTTTATATATATGCACATTTTAATAATGATTATTATTTTGAAATAATATTTTCGAAAAATATAGCATTTAAAAGAAATTGTTGAAAATTCATTTCCACGTCAGCGAGAAAGTTGTATGCAGCAATGTTTTAATGCTGTGGTTCGAAGTCGTTTACCACGACATTAATGTTTTATACGAACGCGTCTATTAGCCACGAAGTATTGTAACGTCTAAAATGTCCTAAGTAAAAGTATTACACTTGACAGGTTTTTATCCGAACTCGAACCTAACATCGCAGGCATTTCCTTGTCACTGCAATCGCTCTATGATCACGAAACAGCATTAAGGAAAACACATATATTAAAAAAAAAATTCTAAGGGCTACACTCCTTTTAGTGGTCTTAGACAGCTTTGTGGTTTGGATAGGTTAGGTTACAAGAACAAAAACGTTTTTGTTGCTAAACGTACATAGTTTATGTCAGAGTAACGTGGACGAGGTATCGCAGTTAACGGAAAAGAAAAATCTTACGGCAGTAACTGCAATCACGAATCTACGACCTTGAAGTGTGCATATTCAGACACATAGCGGACAGACTGATGCTACCTAACAAATAAACAACTGTTATAAAAGTTGTTTATAAAAAAAAACTGTTTGGCAAATATTTAGTATAAACGATATCCGTAGAAAAGAAGGATTTAATATAGCAATTTATTTTTTTCATGTGAAATGTGATCGGCCCAGTTCAAAGCTTTGTTTTGGAAGTGATAAGGTTTTCTACCAGATAAAGCCAGATGGGGCGACAGGTGGAATGGAAAGGTGAAAAGGGTAGTATGTTAGGATATTGCTGTTCAGAGATGAAAGGTCGGTTCGGTTCCGTGTGTCTTTAATTTTGAACGAAATATTGATTTTCGGTTTCTCTGTCTGTCACTATAGCACTTTGCTGCAAAAATCGTTCCAACAGATTTTGTGTATTTCTCACCTTGTTTTTAGACTAGGGCAACCTCCTCTTGTGTCAAGTACGCGGTCTAACAGTTTGAGCCGAAAATAAAAAAGTTGCATGTATAATGAATCTTACAAATATTATTTGCAGTAGTGATTTTTCATTCGAAAAAGAGCTCTTGGTGCAAATATTATCGTGACTCAGAACCAAGATGAGCGCTGATCCGGACAGCTTAATCATTTTTGAGGGGTATACACTATGTATATAATAGGTCATGATATTTGTGTGATTTACAAAAATTATTGATTTATTTATTTCTGTTTTACAATACAACAAATTTCGGGTTCATTTTCAGTTTTGTGCCTCGGCTAGCTTTCACATACAAAATCACTTAACGTGATTAAAATAATACTGTTTATGGAATATTATCTTATAACTAACCAAGTTCTAAAGACTTTGCAGACAATATTTCAATTTAATTAATAATTAGAAGAGTGATGAGCGAATGAAAAAACTAAGGTGATTAAAAAAATGAAATGATAAATTTAAAGTAAGGTATTCTACAATAATTGGTCTTAAAAAAGTCTATACGTTTTCACTGATTATAAAACAAGGTTTATAAATTTTCTGATTAATTATGTTCACAAGTCTTGATGATTAAAGCCAATGGTAGAATTTTGAATTTGCTATTAAAAAGGATCACTAAGTTCTTAAAGCTAATAATTATGTTATCAGATGTTTTGTATTAATATTTTTGTAAAGTGAATTAAGTTTATCCTGAATAAAACGGAGCTTACAGTGCATTCTAAAGTTATTTAATTAGTCTCACCAAAATAATTGCTTAGTTATTGCCTTCTTCGAATTGTTAAACTTCTTTCTTCCAATCTTTAGACTAGAATAATAAAAATTCACAACGACTTCCTCATTGTTGCGTTCCTCCATCGTTTTGTTCTTATTCATCTACAAACTCTTGGTTCATCGGATTGGTGATTTTCTTATAAATTGAAGAAATATTTCATTTATTGAAATAATTTTTTTATTTCTGTTTTTCGTGTATCTTAAACCTAAATGATGAACCTAAACCTATGAATGTTTTCTTTATTTCATGTGAGTTCAGGGTTTGCTGATTTATGATATGCTACCCTGAGGGAATTAAGTATATTTGTGTATAATTAACATTTATGTATCTTTACAATATATATATATATATAGTTGAATCAATTAGACCAAAATCGGCTAGAGAGAGTGCCAACACACACAGACATATTCATATATATATATATATATATATATATATATATATATATATATATATATATATATATATATATGTATATGTATATATGTACATGTGTGTGTGTGTGTGTGTGTGTGTGTGTGTGTGTGTGTGTGTGTGTGTGTGTGTGTGTGTGTGTGTGTGTGTGTGTGTGTGTGTGTGTGTGTGTGTGTGTGTGTTTGGCATTCTCTCTTTAGCGGATTTTGGTATAATTTGATTCAAATTTGGTAAGAAAATTTATTTTTGTAATAGTTTGAACAACGTTTTTACCCAACAATATCCGTTCAACAATTGATTAATAATGGCGGCCGTTTCAAATCTCAAAGTTGTAATTTTTTCATTGTACACTACATAAAATTCTCTACACTACTCAAATATCGTCTTTTTTATTGCAAATTTCACCTTAGGGAACAGATAGAAGTCACATTGTGCAAGGTCTGGTGAGTAAGGTGGATATTCTAACACTGGGATGCTGTACTTGGCCAGGAACCTCTTGACAGATAATGCGGAATGAGCTGGCGCATTGTCTTGGTGGAAAACCCATGATTTGTCCTTCCATATTTCGGGTCGTTTTCCCTTACTCTTTCACGTAGTTTACCAAGTACCTCAAAGTAGTAATATTGATTAATTGTTTGACCTTCAGGAACTCAGTGAAGGTACACAATCCCATGAATATTGAAAAAACAATCATCATTGCTTTAAATTTTGACTTGCTGAGCCTTGCTTTTTTGGCTCTCATTGAAGTTGGGGTCTTCCAATGCATGAATTGGCGCATTGTTTCCTGATCATACGTAAAAAAACATGGTTCATCACATGTTATTATCCTTTCCAATAAATTTGGGTTATTTTCAATGGCACCCAAAATGTCAGTTCAAACATTTTTGCGAGCTGCCTGTTGTTCAAACTTGAGAATTTTTGGCACCATTTTGGCACACACTTTTCGCATGCTCAAATTGTCACGTAAAATTTTCCGTACACATTCTTTATCAATGCCTACAGTTTCACCAATTGCACGAATACTTAATCGTCGGTCAGACCGTATCAAATTAGCGACTTATTCGACATTGTCATCCGTTTTTGACGTTGAAGGGCGACTTGGCCCGGTTTTTCCAAGTTTAAAGTGAAATTTAACAACAATTCGTTGCTCTATTATTACACCATTTTCCCCGACAAAACAAAATAACAACACTAACGGAAATGAAGGTTATGACTAAACGGTGTTGGTTACAAAAAAGAGACCTGAAGACAAACTGCATTCTGAAGAGAAAGCTTCACACTAAACAGCTGTTGGTCAATAGCGGTTGGAGCATGCGCAATTGTTCCTCCGCAGCGTCAGTCTTGTTATTTAATAGCCACACCTCGTATAGTTGTTATTATATTTTTTTGTTTTATTTATTTTCTTATCTATTCTAGTTCCTTTAAATTTTTTTCTAAAATTGTAATATCTCGAAGCGGCGATGATAATCTTAATGGTTTTTCGCCGTAAAAAATTGACAGTGGTCTGTATTAATAATTATGTTATTTCCAATTAAATTATTTAAAGTTTAAAATGTTAATTTATGTTAATGTTGGTGGTGATTATAATAATGAAATGATGAAACGAACTTTCGTAAGAAAAAAATTATAAATTATCTTTTATCACTCGGGACAATTGACAACCGCGATTACAATTAAAAATTAGCCTTAACTAATATTTTTGTAACAAAGTTAATTTTTAAGCATTAAAAAGTTTTTTTACCATATCGAGTTCTGAAACAGGACCCATGCTTCGGATCAGAATGTTTGTTTTGATTACCGTCGGCTCGCCTGAAACAAAACACATTACACAAATATAATATACAGACATAATGTGATAATGAAAATATATTTCACCAAACATTTATAGATTCAGGCATTGTAGAATATACGCGGCACGCAGACATCTCGCTGACGTATTGGAAGGGAATTTCTAAAAATAATTTTCATCTTATTCTTTTTGAATTAAAATATTAGTATTTTAAAATTTCAAATAACATTGAAAATACGAAAATAAACCCTGACCGACGTAAAAAATTTCTTAATTTTTAACTGACCGAGAAAATTAAAAAACCTAATTTGTGCAGTTTTTAACGCTTATTACGATGGTAAAATGAATTTCCAAAACAATATAAGAGAAAAAATATGAATTTTTAGAAATTTGAAATGATTGCCATTTTGAAAATGATAAACAAATTTCGGTGGTTATCAAACTTGTCAAAGCTAATACCATAATCGATTTTTGGATTTTTGTGCTTATTTTAAGATTTTGTTTATATATATATATATATATATATATATATATATATATATATATATATATAATGTGAGTGTGTTTTAGCACGCGCACGTTCGCAATTTTGTTCCGATTTCATTCAAACTTGCCAAAAAAATGGATTATAGTGGTAGCTTGGAAAATCTGATTACACTTGTAGTGAGCAGCGTTAAAAGTTGCGTATTTTTGCTTTTTAAATTTTCAAAATCCGTTAAATTAAGAAACATTTTAACAGAGGTCAGGGTTTTTAATTTTAATGACATTTTAAAGTTAAAAATGTTAATATATGCAGATTTTAATGCTGATTATGATGGTGAAAACATAATTTCAAAAAGGGTAAGATAAAGGAAAGTACTTTTGAAAATTCGCTTCTATCATGTCAGCAAGACAGCTATATGAAAAGGATATTATGAGAAACCTAGTAAAATATTTTCTTAAAACAAGACAATCATAGAAATTATGCATCTAATTTTATCATCCTAATCTAATTTAGTTTTCATTCTTCACGAACTATCAGGAATTACAAATTTTCAACAATATATCCGATAGTGATTTAGATCATTTAGTAAATATTAGTCTTAAACTATCCTTAATGGATTATAAAGATACTCTTGAAATAATTGTTATTTTTTCCAAAATATTGTAAAGACAAAATTTAAAACAAAAATTTTAATTCCGTTGTACTTACAGAAAAATAACAAACTTTTCATGTTTCTAACTGTATACTCTTTAATTATTTTTAAAATGACAAAATTTGAATTACTGATTTTTAAAAATTGCAGCTTGTTAAGTTTACAATACATATAAGTGTAGAGTATGTAGGTTATGTATAATTCCGTAAGATCAGTATGAAGGGCAAAACCTACCATAAGAAATGGATGACCAGCTGTTAATAATCAAGTTCTAATATTGGTTTCTTCAGTAACTAAGGTATAATTTTTATAACAGCTGTAGAATAAAAACAAAATTACAAATAATTGATTAATATTGATTTCTACGGTACCACTTCAAGCAATCAAATTTTGCCCCGCAGTGGGGTGCAGACTAGCTGCATCTATTGAGAGGATTTAGACGTCCCTCGCGGTACCCGAGTCTAACACTCACTTAGACTTACAACACTACACTTACATTTAGGGAGGCAAAAATAGTTTCAATGTGCTTTTCGCCTTACAATAACAAAAAAAGTAATCGAGTACATAAGTATATATTTCGTGGGGTTGGTTCACAAAGGGGTTCACTTTAGTAAGAAATAATAACGAATAAAGCTAAACATATAAAAAACGGAGAACTTTCTTTGTATCTAGAAATCTACAAAAAGGTTTTTTTCTTTAACGTTCTAACAGTTTTCGTGGAATTTAAAGTTTATATTTGAAGGTAAACAACCATTTCAGTGAGTTTCCTTTTGATTTTACACATAGAAATATTTATCGAAGTTTCGATACACAATTTCAACAACGTTAAAGATATACGTACGTAGATGTTAGGGTGTACATTGGCTACACGTAATTATGGTATATTTATCTTTAAGTTAGCACCATATCATTTAGGTTTATGCTAATTATTTTGTCAATTTCAAGTTTAAACCGCCACTAAACAATTGCAATCAGCCAGCTATTGTGTCACTATCTAGCGGCCAATGCCGTAATTAACTGTCCTCTAGTCACTGCCTGCTCGTGTCCCTTGGAGATAACTCCGTGATGTCGTTTCACAAACAACACATTTCTAAATCAATGTAAATAGAGCTCGGGCTGAACAGCTGGTAGTTCAAAGAACAGTAGACCTCGTCTGGTCACCGCTCCAAGGCAGGCTTCTGATTTAACGATGACGCGTGTACTCAGTTTTGAAATTCAGAACGAAGGTACCTTGCATAAAGCCAGAACGATGTATGTGTATGACGTTTTCCTATTCAATACCGGGCTTCCTCTGATTTAACAATGACAAATGTAACTACTAGCTATTTCCGTTAATACTGCAAGGCCTATCATACTTTTGACCCCTTCACGCAGAGAAAGTATAAAATGTTCAATGATTTAGTCCAGTAATATTTTTTCTAAATATTACGGTTACCCGTTAAATTGGTGGAAACGATTACGATCACGTATGGGCGCTGTAGCGGCCGGACAATTAATAGAAAAAATTAACTGCGAGGTCTACTGTTTTTTGAACTGTTAGTATATTTTTTGGTAAAATATTTTTTTTTAATGAGGACAAGGGATCGGCATTAACAGGAACATAGGAACTTAGGAAACAGGTACATAGGAACTTAAGGCAGGTCCTAAACATACGACCTTATGGTGCACAATTCAGAGACGCAGCAGATTCACCGCTGTCTACTTAGCCACCTCGACTACCGAGTCTTTATTTATATTTTATGTTGTGTGTGTGTGTGTGTGTGTGTGTGTGTGTGTGTGTGTGTGTGTTTTAACAATCTTACGTTCGCAATTTTACTTCGGATCAATTCAAACTTGGCTCGAAGACTACTTTGCTAAAAGCTAACGCCAAGTTTGTTAGGCACCCAGGAAAAACTCGCGCAACTGTTTCGAAACGGCGCCATTCACACCCTAAATCATCCGTAAACAGAAATAAAATTTACATTAGATAGTATTTTAAATTTTCAAGTCCCGATGAAAATACTAAAATGAATTTGACGTCAGTTCATTTTGAAATTGACGTGTTCATTTCGTATTTTTAAATTTATAATTTTTATTTAAAATAAGTTTTTTAAATAAAATCCGTTGAACGGTTTAAAAATGGTGATACTTTCAAACATTAAAAAAAATCATAACTTTTTATCACACATTTTTAAAAAAATATGATTTCATCATCGTTAAAACCTTTATTAATAATTGTTTTGAATCCTTTGAAAGTTTGAACTAAGCGGTATTTTCAATGTAATATAAAAATGTACAATGCTGGTAAGATTAAAACAATATAATTATAAATTCGTTCATATTTTGTGAGCGAGACAACTGCGTGCAACGATTTTTTTACAGTTAAATATTCTAATTGAAAGGGACACATAGTATTAACATCGCTTTTGTAATGTGGCCACTATACTCATAATTAGAAACGTGCAGAACACAACAAAATTTGTAATATTAAATTAGTAATAACCAAAGCGAGGAAATATTTTGGAACCTTTGAAATACAGAATACATTTGTAAACCAAGAGTTTTCCTAGGTTTTTCAAGATTTCCAAATATATCCTTAAAAGTTAACTTGAAACGCATATATGTGCTTTATCATGTAATACTAATAAATTACCTTTGCCGTGGTTGGGAGGCTGAGAGCTATCGTAGTCTTGCAGCAGGTTTTTAAGAACTAAAGAGATGTTTTGGAAGACACCTTGATGCGAGCGCCGTACTACTTCGTGCGCGAGGCCGTCACTGGTCAAGAGAGGCGGGCTGAGGTCCTCTGAAGATGGCCAGGCGAGCGTCAGGTTTGTAGTGTTATAGAGCCTCTCTATAAAGCTGTTGCTGGAGTCGTAGCACAGTATAATGTTACTGTAAGAAATTGATAATGATACTGAAACCTGTTTATGAAAAAATGCTTATTGAAAAGTGAACTTTTGGAGCTGTAATTTTCTTCTAAAAATTAAGTTTTAAGTTATTTTTGTTAAAATTTTACACAAAATTCAATGTTAGTAATAACTTGAAAGTTCGTTACCGAGATAAATCATATCGTTTAAACAAATTGGGGTCCATTTAAAGTCTTAAAAAAATGTAAATTGTTTCTTACACTTTTTGAAATTCTGATTTCACCATCGTAATTTGCATCACGTTGCATTTTAAATTTTCAGATCACATTGAAATTATACTCTCTCTCTCTCTCTCTCACACACACACACACACACACACACACACACACACTTTTAGCGAATCTAAAATAATCTAGATGCCAAAATATTTTATTTCAAGGTCCTGGGTCTAGGCCTTTTCATGATGGCCCTAAAAAAACCAGACTGTTAAAAAGTATCAAAATTTTAAACAATTTTGAAGTTTAAATTAATTTGATTTGTTTGACTAAAAACATTGCAGTAAGACAAGAATAACACGGCGCATGTTAGGCAATATGAGTGCACAAGATTTGCGTAGTATTTGCCTAACATATTTAGTCAAGGCGCACCGAAGGCTAACTGGGTTTACAGTTTAGTTAATTTCTAGCCAACTGTATTTTTACTTTACTTCTCTGCTCTTAAGTTGTAAATGTTCACGTCGGCGGAGGCAGCTGAAGTGAGCAGCTGATGGGTTTAGCGACCCCACCATACCTCTAGCTCATTCTACTCTCACTCATTTACTCCGCATACACACACACACTCTCTCTCTCACACACAAACACATACACACCCGCAGGGGGGTGCAGAATAGCTGCACCTAGTGAGAGGACCTAGACGAACCTCGCAGCGGCACCCGAGTCTAACACACACTTACACTTACAGCACTACACTTACGATGTAAACACTTCACACTCACACGTACATTTAGAGATTTGCTGTTCTTGTTCCGTTATGTCTGGGAGTGACGATTCTGCTTGGTTTCCTTTGGCGGGGCCAAGTATGTGGAACCTGATGTGTGCCTAGCACTGCCGAGGACCTCTGATGGGACAAGTTCTGGAATCGAGCAGCCTATAGGCGCTTGGCAAGCACATGAATGTTGAGTTATGGGTGTCGGAGCCCATAGCTGGGTCTATCGAAACAAATGGTTGCATTCTGTGAGTACAAATGGTTGCATAGAGGACGGCTGCCAGTGGTACTTGGGTTTGGGGAACCGAAACTTTGTACCGGAACCCATTCCTAAGATTCTGGAGTGCTGAAGACATGTATTTCGGCTCCAGTATATTGGAAGTCCTCCCCAATTTATTGGGGATTCTCGCTTTAGTTCGAGTATCCTGGGCTGCTGGTGGTCGTTTGGGTGCACCCTGTGCCACTTGTTCGAACAATCTTCATTCATGAATCGCTCGGCAAACTAAAGTATGAATAACTTAACAAAAAAACGCCAAAGGAGGCCTCGTTAAAGAGGCCTCGTTCGGCTTCGAACGGGTCTGGTGATAGGAGTGGAAGTGATTTATTAAATCCGGGAAATGAGGAGATGCAAGCTGAAACTCTACAGCTACCATCTCCAAAATTTCTTGTTTTTAAAAACTCGGTGGAAGGGGCTGACTTGTCAAAAGTGTCCCCTTTCCTTATAAATAAAGCGATTGTTGGAAGAGCAGGTCCCGTAGCTTCAATTAAGAAGCTGCAGAACGGGACCTTACTGATTCAGACTAACAGCGATAAGCAGAGCCTATCGCTGTTAAAACTGACATCGTTTTATGAAATGGTCAAAGTTTCTGTGGAGCCGCACAGAACCTTGAACTCAGCAAAGTGAGTGATAACCTGTAAAGATCTCCTCCATGTAGACCTGGAGGAGATTAAATCAGAGTTAGCAAATCAAGCTGTTGTAGACGTGTGCCGTATTACCCGAAATGATAAGGGCAAAAAGTACCTACTGCCTCATTGATTTTGACTTCTGGTAAACCAACTGTTCCAGACCACATCTATGCCGGATACCAGCGCCTTTCGGTAAGGCCATACGTTCCAAACCCGAGACGTGTTTTAAATGCCAGGGTTTTGGACACGTGAGCTCCACATGCCGGAAGGATCAGGTATGCGGTAATTGTAGTGGTAATGGTCATGATAGTGAGCAATGTAAAAATGTTCCGAAGTGTTCGAATTGTGGTGGAGACAATCCCGCTCGTTCCTTTGACTGCCCTAAGTTTAAGGACGAGAAAACCATTTTTACTATCATGGCCAAGGATAAGATATCTTTTTCAGAAGCAAGGAAGGTTTTCAAAAGCTCAAAATCAATAATTGAAAGTAAATCGTTTGCTGCTGCCACCTCTGCTAGTAAATCATCGTGTGCTAATTGCGAAGAGCTAACTAAAACGGTAAAAGCATTGTCGGAACAGGTAGCTCAATTGCTAACTCTGATTTCTGCGGGTTCCACTCCTGATTCGCTGTCTAAATCGTCTGAAACGTCTTCCTCTGAAGTGTCTTCAAAAGGAAAGGATACTCACCTCTCAAAAGTCGCTATTAAAACCCTTGTGACAAAGAATCCGAGGTCTGTAATTCCGGAAGAAAATCCCCCTTCTTGCAATCTAGGCTTAAGGTCTAAGTCGCAAGTGTTAAGGTCTTCGGCTAAGAACGTTCCTTCTGGACTAGTCCATTTTCTTAAAAAATCACATACCCACCAGTGGTTGCGTCTAAAAAAAAATACAAACAAAGAAGGAAAAAATCAAAGGAAGGACTTGCTTCCAAGGTGCCTCCTTCCAAAACTACTATCTTTACAGAATCGGACATCAGTCACAGTAGTGATTCGATGTCCTTTGATTCTGATAAATCTATGACTCATAAGCGTGAATTCGAAATGAATCCAGTTATATTTTAAACCTAATCATTCAATGTCTGCAATGTTCAAGTGATACAATGGAATGTTAATGGGGTAAGAAGCCATATTGAAGATCTGAAGGTTCTTGTACGAGATATGTCGCCTTTAATAATGTACCTTCAGGAGACTCATTTGCGTGAATCTCACATTTTCAGTTTGAGGGGTTATTCTGTTTTCTGTTTTCTGTTATCCTCAGATTTCATCGCTGAGGAAAGAACCAGAGGTGGTGTAGCCATTCTGGTTCACAACTCAGTCGAGTCGGTTCTTGTGAATATAGTAACTCCCTTACAAGCTGTTGCCGTTCAAATAACCGTACCATTCAAACTTACAATCTGCAGCCTATATTTACCGCCTAGTTACAATTTCCAAAACCATGAAGTACGTGACTTAATATGCCAGTTACCACCACCGATATTATTATTAGGCGATTTTAACGCTCATCATACTGCATGGGGTTCATCAACCTGTAACTCTAGAGGAATACGCATTGAAAGGATAAGGTCCGAATTGGATTTATGTCTTCTTAATAACGGTTCCCATACGCATTTAGCGGCATCTACTGGCAATTGGACCGTTGTTGACTTGTCATTCTACAGTCCAATTCTGACAATGAAGTTTGAATGGTCGGTATTTCCTGATCTTTACGGCAGTGATCATACTCCCATTAATATTTCATTTCGTAATTTCCCTCGTCCGGATCAACGCCTGCCGCGTTGGATTCTGAAAAAAGCAAATTGGGAGAAATTTGTATCACCAGACATTAAATATAATGACTGTATAAACACAATAGTGTCAAAAAAGTTACTCAAAACATTTTACAAGCAGCAGAGAAAACTATTCCAAAAACTTCAGTACGCCCTTCACGTCCACCTGTCCCTTGGTCGAACGAGGAGTGTAGGAAGGCGTTACGTCTACGTAGAAAAGCTCTGAGGAGATTCAACAGAAACCCGACAAGTGAAAACCTAGAACAATATAAAGTCCTTCGTGCGAAAGCTCGTAGAATATTCAGGCAAAGCAGAAAGGATTCTTAGACCCAATACATTGGAACAATATGTAGAACTACATCTGTAGTTTGGAAGAAATTGCGTTCAATTTGTGGTCCGCCTCTATTTGTAGGACTGATGGGACTTCAACAGGCGAACGGATTATTGGTTTCTGACAGTTCCGACACTGTAAACCTTTTAGGTTTTTCCTTTGCAAGTTTTTCCTCTTCTGCAGCCTATAACATTGCCAAAAAGCGCTTTAGAAAAATTGCCTTTCACTGTCGGTACTTCTGATGAACAGTCTGTTTACTCTACGCGAGCTAGAATCTGCACTGCTATCCACCAAGGATTCAGCTCCCGGTCCTGACAACCTTGTTTACTCCATGATTAAAAATCTTCCATTTTCAGGTAAGTTATTTCTTCCCGAATAAGTGTCAGACATGGACGAGATCTACTGGCTTTAAATTCTCTGCTGCTAAAACTCAGTGCATTGCCTTCAGTTGCCGTCGACAGATCCAAGCTCCTTCGTTATATGTTGAGCTCCGGACTTTTCCATCCGTTCGATTTTTTGGTGTAATATTTATGAAAGGCTTTCCTGGAGCCCTCACGTGCGTGATTTAAAGTTACGATGTAACAAAATTCTCGATATGTTGAGGGTTCTTAATAGTTCTCGATGGGGCGCTGATAGAACCAGTATGCTGATGTTTTATCGTGATGTAATTCGTTCGCGAATTGATTACGGTAGCATTGTATATTCGTCTTCACGATCTTCCGTATTAAAGAAACTAAATCCCGTCCATTACTCAGCTATCCGCCTTGTTTCTGATGCCTTTCGCTCTAGCCCTGTTGTAAGCCTCCTTGACGAGGCTGGAGAACCATCACTCTTTCGACGTAGACAACAGCTGCAAATAAATTATGTATGTAATCTACTAACTAAACCATGGCACCCTGCTTATAGTACTGTTTTTCATAATCAATTTGTCCGACAGTATGAAGCTCGTCCACACGTCACTGCTCCGCTTGGCATTAGAACTATCCAGCTGCCTCGGTGGCCTAGTTGATAGCGTACTAGGCTTTCACCCGAGGACCCGGGCTCGATTCCCGGCCAGGGCTTGGCATTTTCATACGCTATAAATCATCCCATCGTCTGCATTAGCCCAAGTGTCGGACGTTAAAAAAAAAAAAAAATTAGAACTATCCGTGTTTTTGACGACTTTCGCATAGAACTGCCTCCAATGTTTGAAAGGTCGTTTTGTTTTGTCCCTCCATGGACTATTAACATGCCAACGTTCGACTTCTCTCTATCCTCGTATGTCAAACGCAACACCTTTGAGCTTGTATATTGTCAAGAGTTTTGCCATCTTCTTCATTCCTACCCATGTAGTGAAATTATTTTCACAGATGGCTCGAAATTGGAGAATAATTTTGGTTTCGAATTTTACACAATTAGTCAAAAGGAAAAGTATGGATTACCCTCAGTTTGTAGTGTCTTTACCGCTGAATTATTTGCTATCTTTAAGGCTTTGACAACAGTTGTATCTGACTCTGCCCATTATCTAATCTGTTCCGATTCTAAAAGTGCACTGCAGACTATCCAGGACATGTACTCCACAAATCCTCTTGTTCAACGTATTTTGTGCTCAATCCACTGGCTTTAACTGCGTAGTATTGGTGTGTCATTTTGCTGCATACCTGGTCACTGTGGGATAGCTGGAAACACTAGAGCAGATAATGCGGCGAAGGAAGCTACCTTGCTGCTGCCAAGCACACAGTTTGTGATTTCATCAGATTTTCTATGTTATGTAAAGCACTTAAATCATATGCATTGGGAAAACGAGTAGGCAGCTCTCGGTAATAATAAACTGAGGGTAATTAAAAATACTGTTCGTCCTTGGAGGTCGTCTGTACGTACAAGTCGTAGGGAAGAGGTAGTGGTTACCCGTCTCCGCATTGGACATTCTCTTTTCACATATGGTTTCTTGATGAGAGGTGGGGACCCGCCCCTTTGTGAATTTTGCCAAGCACTCATTACCATTGAACATGTTTTGCGAGATTGTAATGGTCTAAGAAACATGCGCCGATTATGTGGACTAGGTATAAATTTAGAGGAAATATTAAAAGATGATTCTACAGCTATTGACCGAGTACTAACATTCTTGTGTCGCTTGAATCTTTTAAATAAAATTTAACTTATTGTTGTTATTGTTATTATTTTTAATTTTGCTTTGTACATTGTACTTACGTTTTATTTATTTTTTTTCAGGAACACTTTACATCCCTTTTATATTTTATTTTATTTATTTATTTTCTCTGAATAACTTAATCTCTGTTATGTTTATTATTAATTTTACGAATTGTTATTAAATTTTATTCATTGTTATTTAGTTTATAAATATTCGTTATTGTAAAATAGTTTTCCTTGTTATTTAAAATTTTTGTTTGATTTATTTTTACTATTATAGTTTGTTGTTGTTGTTTTTTTCTTATTTAATTTTTATTTATATTAATTTTAAAATTTATTAAAATTTTTGTTAATTTTTTTTATATATACTTTCATTTTGCGTGACGGTGATGATAACCTTAACGGTTTTTCGCAAAAAAAAATGTAAATGTTCACAATACCAAAATTTAAGGAAAGTATTTGTGAAGCTGGTTGTGGAGTTATTCTGCCTTAAATTGTTATAACACGTAATTAAATTTTCAGTTAAGACATTTATATTTAACAATGTTATTTGAATGATGACCTTCAAATTTATATTTAACAGGTTCATTTACATTTAACAGGTATAAACTTCTCCTAGAATGTTGATGGCAATTTTATAAGGAAATCTCATAGTGAGATCTTTTTACAAGTTTTACAAGTTTATAAATTGAGTTATATAGTTCGCAATGTACATTCACAATCTAAGTTTAATTAAATGAAAATGATTAAAAAAAATATACAATAAGTTTAACTACAAAGAATCAGCATAATTGAAACAGTCGGCTGATTTTTTATTTTTTCATATTAAGCCATATACGAGTATTATTGATTATTATTAGGCCTACCTAACAACACGCTTTGTTATTAATAAATAAGATCAATAAAATTAAACTGTTCGAACTCAATATTTATTCGGAAAATATATTATCATTTTAACATTTAAAAGTCCATTTTTTTTGGATGATTTTTCATTTAAGCACAAAAAAGCTTATTGGCGCAGCTTAAGCTTGGGGGTAAGACCCAGATCCAAACCATGTGATAAAACACACACACGCACACACACACACACACACACACACACACACACACGCACAAATAGGTTTCTTCTGAATAACAAACTTGTCTGAAATGTTAAAAAATAAATGTTTACTCCAATTTTAATTTTCGTGTAAACAAATGTTCATTCATAATAGTTTCAGCGTTTTTTAAACTTTATTCTTAAGATGAAATAGTTATGCAAATGAAACTAATTGATAAATTTTTTTGATATCTTTGAAGTCATTCTTCAGTAATAGTCAATTAATAGTTATTATTTAAAGAACTATTAAAAATAGAAATTTCTCAAAATTGGCTATACCGTAGTAAATGAAATTTTACTGAAATGTAGGCAGTACGTAACCAGACATTATGTATAAGGTCGCTCCAAACAATTGGGTTCGGGAACTACTGAAACACCCGCCTAAACATCGGCATAATTTTTCAAAATTTGTTCGTCAGATATTAGTCAAATTTTGGTCAGATATAAAAACTCACTAAGTAAGTCAGTATAGCAGAGTTGAAATAAACGAAATTTTCAGATTGGGAATAAATCGAAAATAATAAAATAAACCCTGACTTCCCTTGAGTTCGTTTAATTTTACGATTTACTCATGAACAGGAAATTTCTTTCATTTGCTGCAGTTTAACAGTCATGAATCCTCAGATAAGGCCGAAATTTGAAAAAATCTGATGAGCTGATTTTAAAAAATTAAGTAAAGTCGGTAGTTTATCTGTAGCTTTCTGAAATAATTATTGAATGTTAGAAAGTTTGTGTATTGTTTTTGCACATTTACTGTATATTGTAGTTACATTGCAGCATTATTTATAATAATGGTATACAAGGCTAATATGTAACCAGAAGTGTAAAACTGTATAAAAAAGTTAAGATTTTTGTTTTTAAATTTTATATTATTGCCGTTAATAATGAAAAAAATATGCTTAAACTATTTTAATATCAAGTATTTAATAGGGTTTAAATAATAAATCAAAACAAACAAACCATAATAACTGAGCAATAAACACAAAGCTATTTAAACTAAAATAATGTTTTGTTATTAAATATAAAACTGCAGTTTTACAAGTTGAAGGAACCCTAATGACTTTTAATTCCAGTGGACTGTAAAGATTTGATCGCCCGCTGCGGAAGTCTGTTAACTGCCGAAATAAAACATTTCTTTACGGCCACATTAGGCAACATTCCGTACTTAATTAAATTTTTAGAAGTTGTTTTTATTGAAATGTCGTTTAGTAGCCCTATGTATACAATTTTGTCAATACAAATACAAAATCATTCGCGATTGTGTTGTAAACTTGTGGTAAAAGCTCGTAAGAATTTTAGTGTGTTGTTCGACCTTGTATTTCTTTTACTGGTCTTGCTTGTTTGGATGATAACGAAAACATTTAAAGTTTCAAAACAAAATGTTGTTCATTATAAGTGTACACGTATCCCTTCACGGATGAAAAGGTCCGAATCACATTGAAAACTGATGTACATACGTTCGACACAATTGTTTCTGAAAGAATCATTATTCCGACGTTTTGCTAAAATCGTATCTGACATCTAAATTATTGTCATTCTAAGTCTACAGTTCGACTTCAAACTTGGAGCGAGTATAACCTCGAAGATGACAATATGATCTGGCGAAACGTCGGAGCAATGTTTCTTCTAGAAACAATTGTATGGAAAGGATTTACACCGGTTTTCAATTAAATGCTTCCTTTTACCTTAAAAATTGAGAACATCTGAATGTTAACAAAATATAATTTTACACACATAGAATTTATAACGACGCATCAAAAAGCGATTTAGATTTTAGGATAACGCTCATTTCAAGGTCCAGTGAATGAAAACCGCTCCAATATTTCATTTTCCAAATATTAATTCAGTTATAATTTGTAACAAATTGTTTGCTGTCTATCTGCTTATGTTCAAACATTCAACTTTTGGCATACGTTTGTAAAATTATAAAGTTAATTTTGGGAAAAGTGTACAAAATATAATAATAAATTGTTAATCATGTAATAGATAATAATGTAAACAAAGTACTCCTAAATTATGTCGTTTTGAAATACAGAAGCTTTTTTTTGAAATATTTAAATATAATTTTCTTTTATTGTTGTAAGAGCGGCAAGTTGTTGAGAGAGAAACAATACAGTTAACAACCGATTTGAAGTTGTAAATACATTGTATAGCTGCACTTATAAGTCTTGATGGAGAGAAATTTTGTTTGTGTTTGAAAAGTAGAACAGTAATATTGCTTCTTGTTTAACATATTGGTGAGTGAGGAAGTGTCAGTATATAAAATTCACGTTTAGCTCACATTACATGTCTAGTGTCTTCAAGTTGTTACTTCCCTTTTACCTTAAAAAAATGATCGATTCATCGTCGCTTAGTGAAAAATCGAAAATGTTTTCGACCATGAAGATTCATAACTTAAGTCAGTGTATCAAAAGTAAAATAAAATAAATTTACTTTTTAAATTCGAAATATCTGACCGGTTTTTTTTTCTTTTTCACTACTAAATTTTAATTTCTTCTTTAAAAATTTGATGCACCACAAGACTATAAATCAGCACATATTATCAAAAACTGACTAAAAATAATGAAGATTTTCCGGAAATAATTTTGATAAAAATAAATTTGTGCTTTTTTCAAAACACGAATATTGATTAGCTAAATAAGACGAACAATTATTTAAAAACGGTGTCGTATTTTTACAGACTGTTAAAGGTTGATTGAAAGTTGAAAAATCGGAATATTGAAGAGTCATTAAAAGAGATTTTCAACTAATGTTACACAACCATTTTCAAAATGCCTGATATTTAAAAAAGGTTTTTTGAACTTTCAAGTACTGCAAGTAATTTGATAAACACTGTCTTAAAGGCTTAAAGACATTTTTTGTATTCGAAGTTTTTTTTAATCTCTAAATGTTTACTGTGGAAAAAACTGGAAGTTATGATAAGGACTCATTAGAACATTTGAAAAATTTAAAAAAATGTGAAATACGGCCAAATTTCTTAGTTTTCCGACGGCGTTTTAATACATGAAACAGTCAGATGGTTGTTTTAGGACATTGTTTGTTTTTAACTCTCGAAACGCAAAAATTTGTACAGCGTAGTTTTCGTAAGTTGCCGTTTACGTTTATCTGCCACCATCGCCCACGCCGTGTTAACTCACCTCTCAAGCTCGACGTTCACGATAATAATAAAACAAGTTATTATTTTCAGCTTAGTTTTCAATTTATAGACCTTTAGAGAATAATCTTTTTTTTAAATCTTAAAAAAAATTAATTCAATTATCGGAATTTAAAAAAAGGTGAAACTAATTAATACTTTAATGGGCGTTTTGAGTGCGCTGTACTGGAAAATTGTTTTGCAGGACGATGTAATATAACTTTTTTTTTTATGTTTTAATAACCAAAGCGGAATCGGGATTAAATATTTTTGAGCGCAGAGTTATATTGGCGGAAGTAAATTGCAAAAAAATATTAACGGTAACAATAACTTCGTGTTTGTTTTAATCTGTGATATTTAAAAGATTTGAGTAGTCTTTGCCTTGAGAAAGGATTGCATATACTCAAGAATGTTTACGGATGGTAAGAAAATTTATTGGGTTTCTCGAAATCTGCTTTAAATATATGAATTGTTCAGTATTAAACTTCGAAATAAATAAAGACATAAGGAAAAAAAGAATAAAAATCAATGGGAAACATACTTTTAAGAATTAGAATTTATTCTGCAGTTTTTAATCGTTGATTCAATCGAAAATTTGAAGTTATAGTTATATAATTAATTTTTAGTTATAAGTGTACACGTGTATCGTGTTTCGAATCGAATTAAAGGGGACATCGCTGATACGATAATGCAGTTAAAAGTATTGCTTCTAATGAGTATTCAGGATAAGTACCCAAACATTTTTACGTAAGAGCATATAGGGTTGTTCTATATAAAAATTACTAATTATCAAAAAATCGATACCAACTATCTGGATAACAAATTATACTTCAAAAAATGTTAGTTTATTCAAGTCAAACTCAAGTAGATGTCAAAGTATGATAAATTTCTTTAGAAATTTTCTTAAAGAAAATTTTAATTTAGGTTTGTGCGATTATTTAAGTTTAGATGTGATGGCTAACGTGATAAGAATTAGTATATATACACACACACACACACATATATATATATATATATATATATATATATATATTAAATCAGACACTACAACACAGTCATAAAACCGGAGGTATTATATGCAAGCGAGACGCTAGCACTCCACACAAAAGCTACCATGGAGGGTATTTTGAAGAAAGAACGCAAAATCTTGAGGAAGATCCTTGGCCCGAGATTAACAGAAGATGGATACAGGTTGCACTCCCGGAAGACCACAGAGAAGATATCGAACCTGGCAGCTGATAGCAGAAGAAGGAGGCTTCGGTTCTATGGACACATCAGTAGACTCCCAACAACGAGACTTGCCAACAGAATCCTTAAGTATATACAAGGTGTCAAATCAACAACGTCGTGGATCGCACAAGTCAGAATAGACCTACATGACGCAGGAATAGACTCAACAGATGTTGAAGATAGACACGCATACAGGAGAAAGATGCTCGGTTGGAAGGTCCCAGAGAATGAAATCCCAAAGAGAGCAGGGGTAAAATGGACGGAGGAGCGGAAGAGGATCCATGGGGACAGGATGAGGGAGGTGTGGAGGATTAGAAGGAACAAGACATGAGTCGGAGTGCTTTGAGTGATCCAACAGGGTCTATGCGCAGATAATAATAATAATAATAATAATAATATATATATATATATATATATATATTGGAAAAAAGATTTTATTATCGCGGCAAAAATAGGAAGACCCAGGCCGGGGACCTTAAGACGAGCATCAGTCTCAGACCTCTAGGCCTGTTTTTGAGAGGTTATTAATTTTTCTTACATAACTCTACTCACATATTGTTTACAATTGTAGCTCAATTTAAAGAAAATTTTCCACAAAAATCGATTTCTTTAATAGCTTGATCAAGGTCGTTACCCTCCGGCAGAGGCGCAGCTGAAGTGAGCAGCTGATTGGTTTAGTGATCCCATCGTCCATTTGGCTCATTCTATTCTCATTCATTTATTCAAGTCGCACACATACAAATATTCGCTACTATACATAACACGTTTAACTCTAAAGTATAAAGCGACCGATGCTGATGGAGTATAACACTTAGTATGAAACGAAGCCATGGGATAACTGACAACCTCCTTGTGTACCTTAGCCATGCATGCAAAGCTTTAAGTGGGCGAACATTTCTCTAGTTACTAATACTAATTGTAACAACATGAGTAAGAATATACATAGAATGTCCCAGATCTCACCGAACAACAAAAAGGCTGGTTAATTGGAGCACAACCTTCGTGATGTGGGTCAACAGTAAGGGGAAACACATTGAAATTAGCGTAGCAAGCATCTGCAGGTAACAAGGAATTGAGAAATCACCAAGTAGAAGTGAGGGGTTTATCCACCTTGAATCATCTCCAAATCCTAGATTTTATGAAGAGACTAGGGTTGGAGAAGTCGCTGTAACTGAGCAACGTAGGAGTATAAAAATAGGGTACAATAGATCTACAGAGGTCGCTGTTTAACAAAGAACGACGTTAGTTCATTATTTAAGGTCGTTACTCAGTAAAATCAGTTCAAGTTTTCAAAACGGCACCATTTAAAATAAAAAAAATCATATTTTTCTATTTTACGTTTATTTTGAAAATTTGGTTTCACCGTTGTAATCTGCGTTAAAATTTACAAAAATTATAATTTACGAATTTAATTCCATTAGAACTACGAAAATGAATCTGACTGAGTTGTGTTTTCGTATTTTCAATGTAATTTCAAAAATTTTAAATGATAATTTATTTTTTCAAAATTAACCTAAAAGTTTTGAAATAATAATTTCAAATTTAAAAAAACGTAAGTTTTTATTTTTCACTTTTTTGAAATCAGATTTTACTAATGTCAGCGTTAAAACGGTCAGAGTTTATTTTGGTATCTCTAGCATAATTTTAAAATTTTACATTGCAATTTATGCATATTGTAATGTTGATAACGATGGTGAAATCAGATTATCAAAAAAAGTAACATGACTTTTTGAATTTCCATCACGTTAGAGGAACATGTGTGCGTGATTATTTTTAATTCATGATTATTAAAATAAATGTTTCAACAATCGTTATACTTTGTGTATTATGCTTTTCAGGTTATATGTAGGAATAAATTATAGGCAAGTTATAAATTTTAGATACAAGTCCACTATTGGTAAACCTGTCCGGGGCGTATATGTTGAGGACCTCCACTATAAAAAAAACTACTGATGCGCAACTCGGAGGCATCGTGCTGCTCATCTTATTGTGAAAGAATTAACCGTAGTCAAGTGTTATAATTTGAAGGAGCGGGGGCAGACCAGGGTGAGGTGAAGTGGGGGGGAGGGGTACTTACCGCAGCAAATGTAGTGTCAGCAGGAAGTAAAGAGGCGGCATCTATGCACCACTCGCTGAAACAAGAACAAATGCATGAATCTGCTGTCTAAATAATCTGTCACAGAATATTCTTCCTTCAGTCACAGGTTCATCGTTACTCGGGAAAATTGACGAATTACCTGATTCTGGCAAAAGTGAATGTTAACGTGGCTACCGATAACCGGTTTTTTTTAGAGAATTTCTGTTATAAAATGAGTATTAAAGCGATCATCATGGTAATACTTAAGATCCGAGTCATTAAAAAAATCCGCTTTAGACTATGAAAGCCTACTTATGAAAAACCCAAAAATTCGGAATAATTTTTCAAAAATCGGTTCTGTAAATATTGCTCACATTACTGCCAAATTTAAGGAATCATAACACACACACACACACACACACACACACACACACACACACACAGAATTTTTGGGAGTACCCAGCTTCTTAAAACTGGGCCGTCTCAACTAAGATATGGTAACCACTACAGAAGATTCCCTAGTCCTCCTGGTTAGGTGTTTAACTTGGAGCTAGCAACCCTGTCTTAAAAAAACACACACGCTAGAGAATCAAAGAGTTGGAGGGAATCAAGGGTATGACTCGGAATTTCAAATAAAGCCAACAATTGTAGAATTGAGACATTGAATGTTTTGTTATTATTTCAACCTGGAGAATTTAAAATGATCCAATGTAGCATATAGAGTTGACGTGGCAGCAATTCAGGAAAAGCGATGTAATTATATAGAAAGGCTCGAGGATTTTTGATTATAGATAATTTACTATAGCTGTTATAGTGATGTATGGGACAGGATGTATCATAAGTAAAAGTGTGCAGCAACAGGAGATAGATTATATGGAGAATCAGATACAATTGTGAGCTGCATGCACTGCATGAAGAGCCTGATATAGTGAAGTACTGTATATAAAGTGGCAAGATTGCGCTGGGCAGGTCGCATTGGCACAAGGGATGAGAACAATATAATCAAGAAAATATACGAGACCCTGACACATGAGGGGAAAGAACAAGTGGACGACCGAGACTAAAATGGGCTAATGGAGTGTATCAAGGTTCCAGAGCACTAATATCAGAAGATGGTGGATTGCCGTAGGTGACCCAGACAGATGGCGACAAACCTTTGAGGGAGGCCAGGACTCAGAAATGTATTATAGTGGCCAAGAATGATGATGATGATGATGAATTTGATAGTTTATAAATAAGGAAGGAAATACTCTAAGTGATACAAGTGGTGATGAATAGATTAGCTTTTCGCCGGTTAACCATACTAATGTATTGTGGTTATATATCACAATTTATTAAATTTCTTTCTATTTTGAACTAATTTTGACACTGTTTACATTATTTTTTACTTTCCTTCTACAGGTTTTAAAACGACAATTCCTATAAAATATCTCATATAACGTTGGTATTTAGAAATGTTGATTTTGAATAGCTTAAAGAAATCTAGTAGTTTTATCTCAATTCAAACCTTGCGAATCGCTAACTTTTCCTAGACAACAATATACCGTCTAAATTCTGTTTCAAGTTGGACATTTTACATTGAGACTAAATAATGAGATAACGGATAACCACGCACAGATCACATGGCATTGTTGTCAAGCAGTGTCTCAGAACTAATCTGTGCACTTGGACCTAATCTGTTCCCGTATACTGTAACCTAACCTAATCACAGATTGTGCACGCTTCATCTGGCAGGCAAGGATTTGTGGTCTGGAGAAAATGTAGGAATCAGGGTTGTTAACTATTACGTGTCCTGACATCCAATCGTGAATAAAACTTTCAAATAAATTACGCAAAATCTTTATCTTTGTTATTCAAATTTAATAAAATTACATTATAAAAAATACGTACTCAAATATGTGCGATAATCTTAAGTGATATTATTGTTGAAAAGAAATTTAAGTTGATAGTTTCTATAAAACAACTATTGTTGTATAACATTGTTTATCAAAAGAACAATTGTTTTATGACATTGTTAGTCAAAACAACTATTGTTAACTATTATTTTATGACATTGTTTGTCAAAACGACTACTGTTTTACGGCATTGTTTGTCAAAACAACTATTGTTCTATGACATTGTTTGTCAAAACATTGTTGAGTGAAAACGTAGCTTGTGTAACTGCTTAATTTGTTCTAGTATTTGCGATGGGTGAATTGTATTAATTTAAATAATTTTTTTTGAACAATTAGTTTTTTGTTTTAAATTAGATTTAACCCGGATTTCTTTTGTGATACGTGTTTTTATTTGATACGATTGTCGACATAAATTTTTGGTTCACAGAATTATCTAAAAAAAAAAATGTAAAATAAATTTGAAGTATCTAATTCATTTTGGCACAGCTTTGGCCTACTAGGAACTAGTTTGCATCGCTATCATATTCCAAAAATCTTTACCTAAGTTAATTAATATTGTCAAAATATGCCTTTTTCTGGTTACCGTATGAGACTTTCCTCAACAGACTTCACAAAAATTCCATTCTTGGCTTCTGCTCCTCGACTGCTTTTCCTACTTCTCTGCAGAAGTGTTCCTGTATTGTACAATTTTAACAGTAGCCTCTCTCTACTGCCACACTTATTTAAAGTGTAGCATTATTATGATAATGTCCAATACAAAGTAAATTTTTGGAACAGCCATCATGGTTTCCAACACATGAAATCTTAAAGTGAATACCAATCCTGACCTCTAGATTACGTTGTAAGGAATGGTTAGATTGTAGACATTTTGAGTCAGCCTGGCACAAAAGCCACTTACACAAATTTTCTACAGAACAAAATTTGTTTAACCGTTTTAACTACTAGTTCAGAGAACAGCTGACTTCGCAGTGGTTTTTAATTAATAAATAGAGTGACAACGATCGCAACATTTACCGACAATTTGACTGGTAATTGTAATATTTACTAAAAATGTTACTGGAACAACTTTATCGAAAAATGCTCTTTCTACTTGAAGATGTCAAAATTATGATAAGTCTTGCCGTTCAGTCAGCATTACAAGAAATATACAGCAATCCACGCGTATCGTTAAATCACCCTGAAACGTAAGTGAGCGGGAAAAAAATCTTACACATACGCCTTTCGAGCGTTACCATCTTATCGAATTTCAAAACAATCAATTCTTTTGGCCAAAACTGTGTACACTCTTCATCGTTAAACCAGAGGCCGCCATCTTGAAACGGAAGTGAATTTGGAAAAATCTAACATACACGTCGTTCGAGCGTTATACAAGGTACCAAATTTCAATAAATCGTTCAGTGCTTTTGGTCAAAACTGCCTAACGAAGAAAACAATTAAAAAAACACACGATCAAATTGCTAACAGTTGAGTTAAAACCGACATCTTGGACAAATATGTATTAATTAGGATTTTCAATTTTGACGGTTCAAGTAAGTTATGAAAATAAATTTAACGGCCATCAGGGTTTGTTTTGTTGTCTTCAATGTCTTGGAAATTTTAATAATAATTTAACACTGTTTCTGCTTTAAGCGGTAATTACGGTGGGGAAATCATATTTTCAAAAAAGTGTAAGATATTAAAACAATATTGTTGGAAATTCTTTTCTATGATGCCAGCAAAACAGTTTAGTGCTGCGAATATTTTTTAATTGTTATCGTGTGTTATTCAGTAATCCTGAGTGAAGTGAAGCACTCCGTGCAAGCCGGAATATAAAACAATCTAAATACTTTGCAAAAACAATTGCTCCTCTTGTTTGTGTAACACATTGATTTGTTTTATTTTCACAAGTACTATGATGTTTATTATGTTTATGGCACGTAATTAAATTGCAGTACATATTGACTGTAATTCAAGCATCCCTAAGCGTCAGTTTCATACCACAGTGTAAGGGTGAAAACAGTATAACATCACCCTTTATTTCAAGCAACTAACTGCTAGCGAATTTACAAAATCATTTATAATTTTTGAAAAATAAACAGGTTATTAATTTTATAGCTGTCCGGTTACACACGCACACACATACACACACACACACACACACATATATATATATATATACACACACACACACACACACACACAAACACTCACAAATGATAGTTTAACCTTGAAACATACAAAAATTTTCAATGGTTTTTATCAAACATGGTCGACCAGATTTACCAAATTTCTGCGGTTTTAAACTTCTCGTCTTCCTGAACCGTTGATGAATTGTCACAAAAGTTGTGTAAGTAGGTGATACACGATTTAAATGTTTCTGATACAGTCGCCTAGCTTCCAAGATATTGCATTGTACAAGCCATTAGGTGCATTTTCGTTTCCGAGTTAGTAAACTTGTCACGTGTCATGAAATAAATAAAATTTCCTAATAAATTAACTGTTACTGACACCTAACGAAAAAATAAATTAAGAAGCCATAGATTAAAAATGTTTGCTTTGTTAATTGTTTTAGTTTAAAATTACAGCTGTTACACACAATGATTTGTTTATTAAATACAACGCCAGGTGTTATTATTTCGGCAAATAATCAGCTGTTTTAAAACTAACACGATATTCCTGTATAGTGAGTCTGCACTAATGTTTTACCATTAGAATAAAACATATATTTTGTTTGATAACACTGTTCTGTTGTTTCACATCCGATTAATTGAAGCAAAAATTATTAGATTTGTTATTAAAAAAACACACACAAAAAGTTGTTTTTTCAGAATATTTTGTAAACCTCTTCGATTTTATATTAATTAAAAATTTTTATACTGCCACCATTTTAAAAATTTATGAAATATTTTTTAAAGTTTTTTCCCCTAAAACTTTCTTGCCAAGGTAAACATATGTATGAAATTTTATTTGTATAGTATAAACAATAGCAGAAGTTAAGTTTAAGAATATCATACGAAAAAACAGAGATCATGGCCATGGACCCGCTATGCGTAAATAAAGTGAACATTAACGGAAACACCATAAAGCTCGTGGAATGTTTCAAATATCTAGGAAAAACCATAACATACAATCTGGACGAAAAACCTGCACTACTCAATGGGTAGCAAAAATTAAAAAAGCCCAGCTGCTAACTTGGCCAACGTACAAGAAAAAATGCCTGTCAATAAAAACAAAAATACGCCACTACAAATCAGTGGTACTCCCAGAAACATTATATGCCAGTGAAACTCTCTTCCAAATCAAAAACAAAAACAAGACGGACCCGCTGTTTAAGATAGAGAGAAGGATCATCAGAACGTGTCTCAACAAAAGCTACTGGAAAGACAGGACCTGGAGAATAGTCACCAATGAAACAGTATACAAATATATCGACCCAGTTCTCAGTGTAATGAAAAAACGAAGAATTTCCCACTTCTTTCACGTATTAGGAATGGCGGAGGACAGAATCCTGAGACAACTGGTAATGAGAAGCGTCAACAGGAAAACACAGGGAATATACATCACACAAGTCTTCTGAGACATCAGTGAAATAGGACTGAAAATGGATGATGCAACAGACAAATGTATAATAATACGCATTCTTAAGACTAATAAATTTAAAGTGAATAAACCGAAGAGACACAAAAAGGTAGTGATCACAGATGCCGTCAGGAAGCAACGATCTAATCGAATGAGGGGGAGAAAAAAATTACAGCCCAATGTTAGGAAGAACTGAAATTTAGACTAAAGTAGTCCCATGAGGCCAAAAAATTAAAAAAAAAAAACGGTTATTGAGTAATATTGTTTTAAAACACAGACAGTCGGAAAACAAAGCTTTTTAGGACATACCTTCTAAAAAAAATTGTTTCTTAATTTTGGCATGTCAGTATCATATTAAGAATATTTTGTGCAATTTTTTTGCAATAAGTTATATTTATTTATTTATATATATTATATACTATACAGTATATATTATTAATCTACTAATATTATCATATTAATAGTACTATATATATATATATATATATATATATATATATATATATATATATATATATAATATTTACATCCTTATCAAAATATTTGTTTAATATTGAATTTTGTGTTTTGAATTATATTTTTGGAAATTTGTTTCCAAGAGGGAAACAACTGCGTACGACAGTTACGTGGATTTATTTAAGACTGTAAAATTTATTTTGCTTTTTTGTTGAGCTATTAATTTTCGTAACGATTAAAATTTAAACGATTTTGTCTAAGCAGTTAAAAAAAATTAAAAACCGTTATGCCAATTTTCCGGATTTTGTCAGTTACCCCAAACTTGGAAGTTTGTGTACGAAAAAAATATTTATGGTTACTTAGACAAAAATTAATTAAAATTCTTAAAGCTGTTTAATTTTGTGAAAAATTTGTTTCGTGTTCTTTTATGTCAACAGCTACTTAATTTTGAGTTATAAAAAACTAAATTATTTCAATCTAACGTACAATTGCAGAAAATATCAAGTTTAGAATATTTTAAAGTATAGATTTTCGTTTTATTAAAATAATGTAATTTATAATGAACTATGTTGAAGCAGTTCAACCATTCCTGACCAGTCATGTAACGTTGACAGAATCATAGAGTCACGTAGGTTTTGTGATAGTGTAATTTCAAGTCGTCATTTTCTTCAACATTTATTTAAGTGCAGTCGTAATATAAATTTACACCCTTCATGCGTACTTACAGAACATCCTGTATATTATGTCAAGTTTGTAAAATAAATGGTTGAGTTTCTAATTTGAGGATGTAGAATTATTGGTAAAAGTTAATTAAAATTGAAGTTCTTATTCAGTTTTAATTAACATAGATTGATTTTAATTTTGAAACGTTGGAAAAGTTAACAATCTTTGATATTAATTAAAAAAAGTGAAAATTAGAATAACTAAATTAAAACCTTTTAATTGAATTTTGTGGGTAGATTAATTGCAAGCTTTTCAAAAGTAAATATTTTCACATAATCTCACAGTCAGACAGCCAAACATTATTAAGCTCTTAACTGCATTTATGGTTTTGAAATTTACACTAGCAAAATGTTTATAGTCATCAAAACCTATGCAGGTGAATCAAATTTAATACTTTTATTTAAAATTCCGTTGAGAAATTTTGACTAAGAACAAATAGTTTTTGGAAATTTTAAGTCACGATTTTCCTGTGTTTTGAGGGCAGCTCTTGAACAAAAGAAAAGTTGTACACTGCAATATAATGAAAACGTTGCCTTCTTTATGAGCCTGCAAAAATAGTTAACTTTCTTTTAATCATAGTTGGTAAAATGTTCGTCTCAATATCTTAGTCTTAATAGTTCGACAGTTGCTGACTTGTCACAGTTCTTGTACAGTGACATTGTAAGTAAGAAATTAAAGGTACTAAATAAGTTGTACAATTTAATGTAAGCTTAATATTTAATGAAAACTAACATCTTTGTTATCTATAGAATATTTAAAAAGCAATAGTTATATTTTTTTACTCTCCAAACCGTCCCGTTTAAACCTTAATTTATAAGTTGTTACAGTGCCATTATTAACTTTAACTGCAACTATACTTGCTATCAATTAAACTTAAATATAGCCTTAATTACATGAAGTGAATTCACAGTAAAAAACTAAAAAAATATTTATGAGCATTAAAAGAACTGTGTACAAACAAGCCAATACACGATGCAAAAATATTTATGAGCATTAAAAGAACTGTGTACAAACAAGCCAATACACGAATGCAAAAATATTTATGAGCATTAAAAGAACTGTGTACAAACAAGCCAATACAAGAATGCAAAAATATTTATGAGCATTAAAAGAACTGTGTACAAACAAGCCAATACACGAATGCAAAAATATTTATGAGCATTAAAAGAACTGTGTACAAACAAGCCAATACACGAATGCAAAAATATTTATGAGCATTAAAAGAACTGTGTACAAACAAGCCAATACAAGAATACACGAATGCAAAAATATTTATGAGCATTAAAAGAACTGTGTACAACAAGCCAATACACGAATGCAAAAATATTTATGAGCATTAAAAGAACTGTGTACAAACAAGCCAATACACGAATGCAAAAATATTTATGAGCATTAAAAGAACTGTGTACAAACAAGCCAATACAAGAATGCAAAAATATTTATGAGCATTAAAAGAACTGTGTACAAACAAACCAATACACGAATGCAAAAATATTTATGAGCATTAAAAGAACTGTGTACAAACAAGCCAATACACGAATGCAAAAATATTTATGAGCATTAAAAGAACTGTGTACAAACAAGCCAATACACGAATGCAAAAATATTTATGAGCATTAAAAGAACTGTGTACAAACAAGCCAATACACGAATGCAAAAATATTTATGAGCATTAAAAGAACTGTGTACAAACAAGCCAATACACGAATGCAAAAATATTTATGAGCATTAAAAGAACTGTGTACAAACAAGCCAATACAAGAATGCAAAAATATTTATGAGCATTAAAAGAACTGTGTACAAACAAGCCAATACACGAATGCAAAAATATTTATGAGCATTAAAAGAACTGTGTACAAACAAGCCAATACACGAATGCAAAAATATTTATGAGCATTAAAAGAACTGTGTACGAACAAGCTAATAATACACGAATGCAAAAATATTTATGAGCATTAAAAGAACTGTGTACAAACAAACCAATACACGAATGCAAAAATATTTATGAGCATTAAAAGAACTGTGTACAAACAAGCCAATACACGAATGCAAAAATATTTATGAGCATTAAAAGAACTGTGTACAAACAAGCCAATACACGAATGCAAAAATATTTATGAGCATTAAAAGAACTGTGTACAAACAAGCCAATACACGAATGCAAAAATATTTATGAGCATTAAAAGAACTGTGTACAAACAAGCCAATACAAGAATGCAAAAATATTTATGAGCATTAAAAGAACTGTGTACAAACAAGCCAATACACGAATGCAAAAATATTTATGAGCATTAAAAGAACTGTGTACAAACAAGCCAATACACGAATGCAAAAATATTTATGAGCATTAAAAGAACTGTGTACAAACAAGCCAATACACGAATGCAAAAATATTTATGAGCATTAAAAGAACTGTGTACAAACAAGCCAATACACGAATGCAAAAATATTTATGAGCATTAAAAGAACTGTGTACAAACAAGCCAATACAAGAATGCAAAAATATTTATGAGCATTAAAAGAACTGTGTACAAACAAGCCAATACACGAATGCAAAAATATTTATGAGCATTAAAAGAACTGTGTACAAACAAGCCAATACAAGAATGCAAAAATATTTATGAGCATTAAAAGAACTGTGTACAAACAAGCCAATACACGAATGCAAAAATATTTATGAGCATTGAAAGAACTGTGTACAAACAAGCCAATACACGAATGCAAAAATATTTATGAGCATTAAAAGAACTGTGTACAAACAAGCCAATACAAGAATACACGAATGCAAAAATATTTATGAGCATTAAAAGAACTGTGTACAACAAGCCAATACACGAATGCAAAAATATTTATGAGCATTAAAAGAACTGTGTACAAACAAGCCAATACACGAATGCAAAAATATTTATGAGCATTAAAAGAACTGTGTACAAACAAGCCAATACAAGAATGCAAAAATATTTATGAGCATTAAAAGAACTGTGTACAAACAAGCCAATACACGAATGCAAAAATATTTATGAGCATTAAAAGAACTGTGTACAAACAAGCCAATACACGAATGCAAAAATATTTATGAGCATTAAAAGAACTGTGTACAAACAAGCCAATACACGAATGCAAAAATATTTATGAGCATTAAAAGAACTGTGTACAAACAAGCCAATACACGAATGCAAAAATATTTATGAGCATTAAAAGAACTGTGTACAAACAAGCCAATACAAGAATGCAAAAATATTTATGAGCATTAAAAGAACTGTGTACAAACAAGCCAATACACGAATGCAAAAATATTTATGAGCATTAAAAGAACTGTGTACAAACAAGCCAATACACGAATGCAAAAATATTTATGAGCATTAAAAGAACTGTGTACGAACAAGCCAATACACGAATGCAAAAATATTTATGAGCATTAAAAGAACTGTGTACAAACAAACCAATACACGAATGCAAAAATATTTATGAGCATTAAAAGAACTGTGTACAAACAAGCCAATACACGAATGCAAAAATATTTATGAGCATTAAAAGAACTGTGTACAAACAAGCCAATACACGAATGCAAAAATATTTATGAGCATTAAAAGAACTGTGTACAAACAAGCCAATACACGAATGCAAAAATATTTATGAGCATTAAAAGAACTGTGTACAAACAAGCCAATACAAGAATGCAAAAATATTTATGAGCATTAAAAGAACTGTGTACAAACAAGCCAATACACGAATGCAAAAATATTTATGAGCATTAAAAGAACTGTGTACAAACAAGCCAATACACGAATGCAAAAATATTTATGAGCATTAAAAGAACTGTGTACAAACAAGCCAATACACGAATGCAAAAATATTTATGAGCATTAAAAGAACTGTGTACAAACAAGCCAATACAAGAATGCAAAAATATTTATGAGCATTAAAAGAACTGTGTACAAACAAGCCAATACACGAATGCAAAAATATTTATGAGCATTAAAAGAACTGTGTACAAACAAGCCAATACACGAATGCAAAAATATTTATGAGCATTAAAAGAACTGTGTACAAACAAGCCAATACAAGAATACACGAATGCAAAAATATTTATGAGCATTAAAAGAACTGTGTACAACAAGCCAATACACGAATGCAAAAATATTTATGAACAAATTTTGTTGAACATATTTTAAAGCTAAATTTTATTAAACACTTAAAAATAGATCTTGTGCTACAGCTTCCTTAAAGTAACACAATATTACATAAAATTAATTAAATTATATTTTAAATTAAATGCAAAATTATCCTCTCGGTATAAATTACACATAAACTTAATCCATATTCGTAAAAAAAATACAAAACTAATAAAATTAAAAAAAACTAACTATTTATACAATTATATTACACATATGAACAATATAACTACCTCGATTTCATGACATGTTTGAGCCAGTGAGTAGATACGAATTCCCGTCAACGAGAGTTGCCAAAAATTACAACTTTTAAATCGCTAATGAAGAATTGTATTGTTCTAGAGACAAAAGCAAATCGGTAGTTTGAAGAGATGAAACTAAAAATTGATTACAATTAAATTGGAATGCAGAAATTTTGAATGCAGTCGACACAATGAATTCAAACGTGAAAAGCCGAGAGAAAAAACATCCGGTAAAGTTGGCAAAAGAGAATTAATTGGCATTTTAATTAAAAGCATTGTCATTCATAGTTTAACGGTTTTGTGTATTTACTTGAAAAGTTAATGAACTTGAAACTTATAGAGTTTGTGAGGAATTAGTCGAGGCAAATATTATGGTGAAAATAGCGTTATTAAGCTTTAATAAGTTATGTTTTTATCAAATTGAGCTAATGAAGATTAAAGTTAAAGGTAAATTTGGTTCAGTGTAGATGTTATGTAATTTTATAATACTTATGGATTAATATATGTAAGAAAACTAAGGTTTGAGAGTTATCTAAAAAAAAAAAAAAACAGAAAATCCTTGTTTGAGCAGAGTGTTCATATGATTAAATTAAGTAACATTTGGTAAACAGATTTTTGAAAAATTATCATAATTTCCTGTTTTTTGTCGCCAGCTTATGAACCGTATTTTTTGAGGAAATAATTGAATCTGAGAAGGGCAACATGGTCAAAGTTGGTGCAATAAAATTTTATTTTGAACAAACGTTTTGGTGTTAGTTAACTTAAAAATGACGTAAGATTTCCAATGAAAAAAATACGCTTATAAAAGATATTTATTTTTGGGTAAACAAATAATTATAATAAAAATAATTGTTGATTTTTTCTTTGTATATATATTATTAGGACCTACTTGGATTGGTATTACTACTGGTTTTACTGGATTGGTTAATGATTGGGTCTGTGGGAAAAACTTTGTGGCCTGAGATATTTATGTAGATAGGAGCAAATTGTGAGAGATGGTAATAGAACCTAGGATTACAGCAAAAAGTGTAGGAATATTAAAAAAAATATGATATAAAGCGCTATAAGTAAATATAAAATATGAATATCGGATACATTAAAATAAATATGCAAATGATGCCCAGATCGCATAGCGAACAGAGAGAAGATACAAAATGTTTTATTTTTGTATGTGCTCAAATTGTGCAGCCGGAAGTGGAAGTGACGCTGTGAGTAGCCTACATCTTGTTAAGACTTGCAAATTGACGGACATACTATCTTGATAATTTAAAAGCCGGAAAGAAATCAATACCACGCTTCTTCCGAACTGCTACTCTAATGAACACATGCATTACACACAATTTTGAGCCTAACTTGTATTCTATTATTGTTAAAAAAAATAAAGAATCCTCATGAACGAATATTCACACGAATTAGGAAAACACAATGAACATCGTACAGCGAGAGAACGATTATAAAATAAATTGCTTACACTATACACAAACGGTCTTGCATTTAATTCATAGGTTATTATTTAAAGTGTCTGATCTAGACAGGTAAATGTAAATAGTGAAAAAATATTAAGCAATCATATTCGCTAAAAAATATTGATTAAAGCACGAAAAATATTTATAATTTTCAAAACCATTTGAAGGAATTTTGTTTAATTTCGGCAATCAATAAAGGTTTAAAATGAAACAGTAGTATCAAATCATCCGTCAGTGCAACATTCGAACAAAATTTGATCGCATTCGTTTAAAACGATTTTAAAAAAAGGTTTGTTTCTGCTGCTCACTATTCAAGGCGGTTTTATTAATTTTGAGATGCTTGATCTCATCTCTCACTTCTGTAGCTGATTGGGTGAGCACATCCAGACTATGCTGAAATTCACCGCTGATGGATTTCACCGCACAGGCCTTAGTACAACCCCAGTTTCCTCCTTTCTCAAGTTCTAAAGCCCCAGGTTTATTTCTGCAAGTTCCCTGGAGTTTGTTCATTTTTCTTTCGCACGTTGGGTGGGTCCGCCTACAATGTGCTACTATTCACCGCTGGTGGATTCCACGGGATTAAGTACTACTCCAGTTACCTCCTTTTCCAAGGTCTCTACTCCAGATTACTTCTGCATATCCAAGTAGTTTTTGTTTTTAGTGTAACCTACCATTGATCCTGCAAACAAGTAGGGAAGTATGATGTACACCCACACAGGTCCTGAATGTACGTAAAATGTCTGGAAAGTTCTTATAATGATTTTTTGAATGTTTATATAAAAGGCAAATTAAATATTGCAATCTTGACGAATAAAATCATGAAATGATGTTGATGAACTGTAGCTTTATACTAAGTCAAGGTGGAACATTATGCTAAGTCAAGGTGGAACATTATGCTAAGTCAAGGTGGAACATTATGCTAAGTCAAGGTGGAACATTATGCTAAGTCAAGGTGGAACATTATACTAAGTCAAGGTGGAACATTATGCTAAGTCAAGGTGGAACATTATGCTAAGTTAAGGTGAAACATTATACTAAGTCAAGGTGGAACATTATGCTAAGTCAAGGTGGAACATTATGCTAAGTCAAGGTGGAACATTATGCTAAGTCAAGGTGGAACATTATGCTAAGTCAAGGTGGAACATTATGCTAAGTCAAGGTGGAACATTATGCTAAGTCAAGGTGGAACATTATGCTAAGTCAAGGTGGAACATTATGCTAAGTCAAGGTGGAACATTATGCTAAGTCAAGGTGGAACATTATGCTAAGGGGAAGTTTAGTTTGGATGCCGTTCGACCTCCATTTTTATTTAGCTTTGCCTATACACGTACATTTACAATTATAAAATTGCAATACAGTGCTAAAACAGAGGTAGGGTGTACAAGACTACCCCTGCAATATCCATTACTGCACGGCCACTATTAGTGTAAATGGACATTTGTTGAGTCACAGCAAAAAATGAGATCTTAGACAAGAAAAGATCACTAATCAAAAGACCTGCTCCTTCTAGCTGAGTCATACGCACGCACCATACGCCATACGCACTTAAAAAAAAATTAAGTTCTTTACAATACTAAAAAATTCAGCTCACATACCCGTGGGTATTATAATCAAACGAAAGCACTAAAATAATTTCTTTACATGCACTTTTTTAATGTCATCAGCAATATTTGATAATTTAACACAGGAATATTTCATCAGCAATATTTGATCGCGATCGTTTTCCACAATATTTGATATCAGCGAAACTCTTACAAAAATGATCTCAAGTCTGAACAAAAACATCCAAGTAGTAAAAGCTTTTCCAACAAGCCAGCAGCTAAAAAAGTTGTTAAATCATCTTTCTTTTCCTTAAGAAGTTTATGCAATTTACTGAATGTTTAATCCTCACATTTGCTTTCATCCGTCAAAATAGCTTTCTGATATAAGCCACGGATACATTTGATAAATAGGCCTGTAAAATAATAAAATACAATCTCTTAGTTTAAAGTTTTTGTGTGAATTTACATATGAAGAATGTAATTTTATGTGAATTGTTAAGGGACGGGATAATGCACGTCAAAGTAAAAGTGGCATCATATTACATAATTTGATTTATAGTGAATTATATAGTTTCATCCAACTATATATATATATGTATGTATTTGGTGTTTAACGTCCGACTATTGTGCACACTTGGGCTAATGCAGACGATGGAATGATTTATAGCATATGAAAATGCGAAGCCCTGGCCGGGAATCGAACCCGGGTCCTCGGGATGAAAGCCCAGTACACTATCAACTAGGCCACTGAGGCGTCTCTCTCTCTCTCTCTCTCTCTCTCACACACACACACACACACACTAATACTTTTGCAAATAAGCTGCGCATAGGGGAAACAAGGCAAAACACCGTTGCCATTAAAGTGAGCAATGAGGGATAACACAGAAGGCATACCGCCGCAATGTGTGAAAATTGATATTCAAGAAACTACGCATTCAAAAATGTGACGGAATTCAACAAAACATTAAATCGGAATTAATCAGAAATGTAACGGAAAAAGGAACGGAATTCAAAAATGAATTTATGGACTTTGAGTACTCGGTGTTTTTTTGGATTCAGCACAGCAGTGGATATTGGGTACAGGGAAAGTAATTGTACGACCTTGAGAAGACGTTTTCAACAAGATAAAATTTACGTACAACAATAACGTGTGTATTAAAAACAATTGTAACAATAAATTAAACTTGTCTACAGTGTCTTCCAACCTCTTTTATTCAAATAAAATATGATCTTAATTTAGTGAATTTGGAAACAATTACGACTGTGTCAGAGAGATTTTTATATAAGGTACTTTAGTTATAATAGACATGTTTAATTCATTTTCATTACAAAATTTCTTTCAACTCTGAATAAATAATTATAAATAATTGCTTTAATCTCGGAATAGCAATGCTGTCAATAAGAAATTAATTCTTTTATTGTTTGGAGAATTCGTTTTAACGAGGACATAATTTATTTTATTGTTTTTATATTGAAATTGTGTCAAATGCAATTAAATCGTCTATATTCTTTGTATAATAAATCATTTGAAATTTCAAATTCGATTTCCTACGAGGAAAACTCATTGAACATAATGATAACTGCAATAGCTCATTAGCATTTAGAATTTACAATGACAAATTAATTATAAGGTAAAAGTAGATAGCTTGTGTTTAATAACTATTAATATAAATAATTATTTGAAACGTTCGGAAAAAGACTTAAATCGTAGAGAAATGTTTGAAAAAAATATTGTTACCATAAACATCTGTTGAAATGTGAATTCTCTATTATCTATAATATTATTTAACCATTTATGTATAGTTTTTTTCGAAAAATGTTAAAAAAGTTAGTACCGGTACTTAATGAATGGTCAAATGCATAATTTTTAAAAAACGCGAACTTACCTGGCTGGAAGTTACATTCAGAAAATTCCCCAGCCGAGTTCTACAGCTTTTTATAAGCCTTCTCTGGGATAGCACGTAGCCCCAGACGGCCAGAAAAAAGAATCTGTTGGCACTTTGTTTGTTGTCCTTGTAAATTGCTATCGATCGTTGAAATGTAAACTGGAGTGTTTTGCTCTTAAGAGTTATAAAGCTGACTCAAGATCATCTGACTTTAGTGTCGTCTTTATTAACGTGATGCAGGCTAGACCGCGCGTCACTTAAAACACATTTTATGTACTGAACAGCTACTTTTGAAATCTTTTATCCTTTGTAGATAAAAATTACTTTCGAATTTTACTTTTTAATCCTCGACAAAAGGATAGCGGGATAAAAATTTTGTAAGGTTGTTAGAGAATTTGTTAAAACACGGGCTTTTGTCCATACATACAAAATATTTTTGTAAACACGTTTTTTCACAATCTAAATTTATTAATTTTCAAGATTTTACGTTGGGAGAGAGTACATGAAAACTTGATCTTTTTTAGAGGCCTGGCAAATATTCAGTGCAAAACTACATAGGCTACTCAGGATGTGGCTCCTCTGACAGTACCGGGTTACCGACAGACAGACACTTCTCGAATTTTTAAGTATTCTTGACTTTTTCGTATTGTGATAATGAACGTAGTAAATAAATAAAATCACATACCGACAATCTACGAAACTGAAACGATAGAAGATTTTTGACTGTAGATAAACTGCAAGTGGCGTTAGAACTAAAGTGAATCCCTTTATTCGATTTTGAAAAACTTTTTTACATTTTCCCAAGCTAAAATAGGATATGTTTTTTGTCGATAGCGACATCTGTTGTAGCTCAATTAGTATTTTTGCTAAGTTGAGTTAAAACAGACTCGTATTATTTCCGTTTTTATTTACCAAATAAATTTTAAGTTGTAAACAAAATTTAAAAAAGTCTTAATAAAATGTGCTCAAATGTTCATATACCAATGGGTATCAAAAATTTGTCCAGCAATGAGATATTGAGAGTGTGATATATTTGTAAAAATATATAAATTACACAGCCTTTGCATGATTATGAACCGACATTTTTTAGAAGTTTCTTTTAGGTTAATTGCCAAAATTCACATTATTGGAAAACAACTTCTTAGAATGGTTCCAGTAAAAGAACAAGGTACCACCTGCTATTTCAAATCTTGAAAAATAAACTTTTCACACCCTTTTAAAAACCCATACTTCGTAATCAGCATTAAACTCTGCAAACATTAGAACTTGAAATTTAAAAACAATGAATGAAAATGAATCTGACGTCCGTCAGGGTTCATAAATTTATTTATCTTGCCAACACACTCACACTGCCCGGTAATGCGTTAAACAAGCTTGACGGTGATCCATCAAACATTTGCTTTGTCTTTCGTCTTGACACGTTGTTAACTTCGGGTATACCAACAAAAGCCGATAATGCCATTGGTTCTTACTTTGCGTTGCGCTACGTTAACGCCAACTAATTCTGAATTTGGGTTTAAGAAAAGAAAAATATCTTCTTTTCAGTGAAAATTACATTGTTGCCATTTAGCTTCAAAAACTTATATTTCTATCTAATTTTCATTGAAAAACGTGCTGTTGGACCTTTATCCAAAACACGATTAATACCTTTAAATTTCACAACGCCCGCGCACTTTTAGCATTTTTTTTCTAACTTGTTATTAAATAATTCCTTGGAAAAGTTCGTTTATAGGAAAATCTGTAACTGTTTAAAAATGACGACCATATCATCAAATCTTGAAGAAAATTTCAAGTTTTTATGTTACACTTTTTGAAAATATACTTTCACCATCGTAATTAGAGTTGAAATATGCTGCAAACATATGAGAAGTTTATTTTTAAACTTTATTTAAAATTCTAATATATACAAATTACAATGGCAAAATATGATTTTTATGAAAAAGTGTAATGAAAATTCAAAAATTTTCTACCATTACGTCAGCAAAAAGCTGTGCAATGTAATTATATTCGTTAACACATCACTTTTTAAAATTAATAAATTGTAAATTTTTGGTTTTTATTCTTAATTAGCCTAAAATGTATTATTTTTATGTCCATTATCTTCTTATTCTGCGTAACGTTCCGAAAGTGAAAGAGAATCCCTCCTAATCAAAAACTAATAAAAAAACTCATTAAACATGCGTCCAAGAAAGCTTTATTTTTTTAAATAGTCGTCATTTGATTTTTTTAACAAAATATTTTATATCTCTGTTATAAAATATTTTATTACAGCACACCTGCTCATATTAGTCCATCCGTTTGGGAACGAAATGCACGATAATATTGCATTCATTTTAATTGTATATATATATATATATATATATATATATATATATATATATATATATATAGGCCTATATATACATGTATATATGCATATATGAACAATAGTCGGACGTTAAACACAAAAAAAAAAAAAAATGAACACCTTAAGCCAACTGCACTCAAATTAATATAGCAGCATTATATTTATTTTGTTTAAATTGTTGATGTATAATTACAATAAAGGTTATGTATCTGTAGAATTATTTGATTCCAGTAGTATAAAGCTAACCATATGATATTTACGTAAGTATAGAGCTATTACACAAATTTTATTATTATAGACTACTAATTACAATATTATACTATTACTATACAATTATACAAATTATACTAATTTGTGTAACTTTACGTTTTTACTTGCACCATAGTTTTGAAAGTTACACTATTTAAAAAAAAAATAAAAAATAAAATAAAAAATAAAAAAATAAAAGAACTTTAAATAAAGATATTTTGACAAATGTCACTAGAACGTAACTTTATTGTTTTGTTTTGATCTAAGAGTTTTAACTTCCGCCATTTTTAAAACGAGTATATATATGAAGGTGATTATTTTTCTCAATTAGGCCACCATCAGATAAATAGTCTCGTGCTAAATGGCGATGAGACTTTGATAAAACATGTCAATTGTGAGACAAAATCTCAGTCTATGGAGGGGATACTCAAGTTTCCTTAGAAAACTAAGGAAATGTTTGCAAAAAATGTCCGCAAGAAAAAATCATGGTAGCTGTTTTACGGTAGATTTCTTCAAAAGCGGTTCAACAGTAATCTCTGAAAAATATTGTAAAACATTAAAAAAGTATAGGAAAATTGTTTTAGTTGTGTGAATCGGTGGACTGACACGTTTGAAATAATTAGTAATGTTTTGTGTAGCTCAAAAGTAAAACAAGGGAAACAATAGAGTATTACAACGTTGTGTGTTGTCATATTAGTGTCAATATTTTCACAGTTGACGAATGTGTTATTTAGGCAGCAGGTGTCTTTCTTTTGTAATTGTAGGTAATTCCAATGATTGCTAAACCAATATTTATGGTTTTTGTTAAAATTATTTGTAACTGACACGTTGCTGGTATATTTTTTATCTTATGATCAATAAATTTGTGCCATATTACTGAGTTTATATACATCGTGATTAATTGTCACCAAAAAAAAGCTATATTTGTGAAGACATGCTATTGATACGTTTGAAATTTAACAGGAAAGTGAAAACAGGCAGTAATAAAAAAACCTTATTTTTTTGAAAATTACATTTGTTTAATTAATACAGCGTTAAATGCTGTATTTTTCAATTTATTGAATTAATTAGAGGAACCAACTTTGCAGTCCCGGACCTTTCCCGACTCCGTTATTTTTTCACTTCATCTCTATGACACAATCTTAATAAATATTAAGATTAAGGTCGAGATAAAAGTTGTAATAGTCATTTAAAGTTTTAAGGAAAGAAAAAAAATAAAATAATATCTTTAGGTTGGTTGGAAAATTTCATACTTAATTATACTTAGAACGGTTATCTTAAAAGAAAAATATTAATTTACTTTTTAAATTATACATAAAAACATTTTTATACTTTTTTTAACGTTTACACTTTTGTCACTTTACGTCAATAACTGCAGTTACGAACCTACAACATGTAGATGCACATTTTCAGAGATTTAGCAGGGGGCGCAGACTAGCTGCACCTATTGAGAGGATTTAGACGTCCCTCGCGGTACCCGAGTCTAACACACACACATACAACACTACACTTACGACTTTAACACTTTACACTCACACTTTCATTTAGAGAGGCGATAATAGCCTCAATGTGCTTTTCGCCTTAAAATACAAAAAAAAAGTCTCAGAGACGCTGCAGCTACACGTCGGACACGCCGGTGTAACAGTTTTTTTTTACTCCTCAGACAACCGGCAATGGGCTTACCATAAAATATAAGAACCGACAATGTAATGTTGTATTACAAACTTGTTTGAAACACTAATTCAGAGGTTATTATAACCTAATTGATGTTAAGCTTTAAAGCAAAAATTATGTAAATAAAATAAAATTCCAGTAAATTTTTATTTTGAATGCTACGTAGAAAAGTTGTATATAAGATTGTTAAGTTTTCAATTTGATAAAAAAATAGCTTTTTATTGAATATATTAATGGAAAATTGAGTTTTAAAGCAGTCATCGTGGTAAAACACAGACACGGGACCTTGAAGTAAGCTCAAATCACAATAAACCCTATCACCTGAAGGTCTACATCACTTGATTAGCGGTTGTTAAAGATGCAGCATCTAACAACTCTGTCTCAGCTTGTACAACAGAAAAAAATTAGCAAGAAAGTCTAATTATATTCGTGAACAGCACTATTAAAACCACTATTACAGACCACTGATATACATTATTTCATTTATGCAACAAATGGCATAATTTTATAAATAAGACAGACAAGCAACATACGTCATTTCATATATGAGACAAACGACAATCATTCCTTATACAAGACAAACGACATACGTCATTTCATATATGAAACAAATGACGTAAGTATATATAAGTATGTATATATAAGACAACTCACATAGACGTTTTATAAAATGACATAAAAACAATAAGCCTATTATTTCTCTGGCAAGTGATATAAATAAGAATATATTAGTGAGATTTAATTTATTATATTATTGTACTTGTATTATATCTGAAGTAAAAGTAATTCAAAATATTCTAAGATTATGACATTAAGATCTTAAAAAATCCAGAAGTGTACTGTTTTTATATATTCTTTATATTTCTGACAAATATTTTGTAGTCGTCTGTTAACTCTTTCATATTGTGCTCTTCCAAGACGTCGAATTCGTCTTCTTGCAGGTAACTAAACATAATTTGATGGTTGTCTTCCTGTTCCTTTATAATTTCTCTTATCAGAGAGTACAGTGATAGAGTATGTTTTCCGTCTATTACTTCTAGTCTACGATGTCTTGCTTCAGATAGGTTGTTCGCCGTGGTTTATTTTGGATAAACGCAATGAATTGATTTCACAGCTCAAGTGAATACCAGGCACATGTCGCCTAAAACGAGCTGCTCTTCCACTAATGTAGGTGACATCAATGTATTCGAGGATATAATTAGTTCTGTCACTGTGTTGTGAAGTTCTTCGTGTTCTACATTTAAATTAGGCTTTGGCATAAAAGCAAGGTTCAACAGTTAGCTATAAGCTCTGTTATTTTGACCATCGTACATCCTCTGCAAATGCCTTTTGTATATAGCTCTGTATACACTCTGGCTGAGATGGAAGTAGCATAGCCTTGTAACTACTTGTGGAAAATTGTTCCTATGCATTGATTATGGCCAGTTCAAAGTCCCATGTAATTTAGGGTATGTTATGTTCTCAAAAATAATTCTCAGTTTCTGTAAATTATTTCTTAATAATTTACTGAGAATAATAAAAGTTCTCAGTTTCTGTAACTCTTCCATAAATAGCTTTTTCTTTTGAGGTTAATTCAGACTGATATTTAACTATATTTATTTTTTTCCCTTTTTCATTAGATCTGTTTGTAAAATGATAATATTACAAGAAAGATAACAATAATATCAAAGTTATTGATGTATAATGTTTTGACTAAATTACGTCTAGAATTATTGTGTTTTTTAAAACATCTGTTAATCTATTCGAGATTGACTCCTTCAGAACACCCTTCTAGCACTAAAGCAGTCAGAGAAATTTTAACCTTTACGTTTGTTAGCTTTGTTGTGTTCCTAAAAACTAACAAAAACAGTATCGGTTGAAATGCTTTTTTTAATTTTCAAAGAACAGGGTTTAAAAAATAATGTCTTGAAAGTGTCTTGTCTTTATATGTCATTATAAGGGTCAACTTGCTGATCATGAGTATGTATTTTGAATTTAAAAAAATCTTAATGTATGATTGTCTGCATTACAGTATTCATTTTTGATATGCAGTCATGGAAATTATGAAAACATCTTTTTAGAAATTAAGACTATAACACAATTTAAGACTATAATCGTAAATTTTAGACGTTATTACAAAATGAAATACTATTTTGTTTGTAAGATAAACTTTTTTAAATGTTGAAAACACCTTTTTGAGTGTAACGAATTGGCTGAGTTTAAATTGCTTTTCATATAAACACAACATTGTTGATTTTAACGTTTTTCTCAACCTATGGGTAGCTATTAAATAATTTTTAATTAATTTTAGTGGGGTTGCATGAGGAAGAACCGTTTTAAAAACTTTTTAAAATTTATTCCTCGTATAAAATGTATTGAATAAATTTAAAAAAACGTTGACAAAAACCAACATTTTCATATAAACGTTTCCTATATAAACGTTTTATATGAATTTTCATATAAAAAAAATAAAAAGTCTTGTGTAAAAGACTTAAACAAACCGGTTCTGTATTTGCTGAGAACAGAATGTCGACGTGCAATGGAATAATTTACCTTTTTAAACTTTTAGCGTAGATTAAACACAAATGTTAACATGTATAAATTATTCAGACATGAATAACCTATAATAAGAAAATTATTTGAGTGTTTATTTTTGCAAATGTTTGATTGATCTGTGCGCGAAATTTGGGAAAGTATTGCTCGGTTCGTCTGAAGATGTTTTCGCAAATCTGTAGAATTTGTGAATTGAAGGGAAAAGATTATTGGCTCGGAATAAACAGGATCACACAGGAAAGCAGTCTACAAATTGCAAGGTAAGATGTGCATTTATAAATCCGTATTTACTGATTTTATGTATTTATATTTATGGCAGTAAAAACGGCACGCTACATCATCACCATCGTTACCGCCCTCTTCTGGTTTTGTTATTTTTGTTGTAGTACACATAGTTTCTGTACTAAATGAATGAGCACGAAACCAGTACCAAATCAAATCTCTACACGGATTTATTTGTTCTATTCTAAAACCACTCCATAATAAGATATAAAGAACTTTCATTGGAAAATAGCTAATAGAGCGCCAATCATGGTAAGACCCTGAGCTGAGTCCTTCAAATATGCGCCGATCCTGACCTCACTTTTTTCAGGGATTCTTAAAATTTCTCTCTCTCTCTCTCTCTCTCTCTCTCTCTCTCTCTCTCTCTCTCTATATATATATATATATATATATATATATATATATAATGTGTGTGTGTGTTATCGCAGTTTTAAACCGTTGTGATTCTTCAAAGTTGGCACAAAAATGAATTTTGGAATAGCTTGAACATTTATAGGAATGTGTTACCTAGCAAAATCCGTTCAACAGTTTCAAAATGGTTGCTATTTCAAATACTACAAATGATAATATAAGTCTCGTATTTAACACTTTTTTGAAAAACCGATTTCACTAAGGCATCGCAATCAACGTTAAGAACTTTAGGGCCTATAAATGAAATTAAAATTTTTTAAAAATCCTTTGAATTTCAGAAACCGAATTTAATGTGAGGTAATTATTTAAATGTCATTATAAATTATAATTGTAATTAAAATTGATATATGTAAAGATTTTTAATGACCCCCTCTTAAAAAGTAATTTAGAGGTTAGGATTGGCGCTTATATCGGGTCTGGGTCTTACAATGATCGCAGTTCCGTTAGTTCACTTTCAAATTGTAATTTGCTAAAAATGTACAAGTATAGAGATAACCCTGCTACAGAAAAGTACAAATACTATCTGTAAGCTATGATGATGACAAATCATACTATACATTTGCCTCAAACTATGATGATGACGACATTTATAATGTGTAAACTTCAAGAGAAAGAGAAAATAATTACAAAATGTGTAAAAGTTTTTAAAAATCATGTTTTTTAAACATCCTGCGCAATCTTAGCAAAGTTGTAAAGGTATTTATAAAGAATCACCTATGTTCGATATTAAATAAATCGAATAAATTTATTAGAAGGCATAAAGTTAGCAACACCAGCAAAACATTTTGAATAAAGCTGTCAATCTGTTTCTAATTACCCCCTTCTCGTTGTGTCTGTTCACTGAATGAAATCACCCGACAACAGTGAAATCACCCTTGACAACAATGAAATCACCCGGCGTTGACTTTCAAAACGAACGTAAAAATTTCACTTCACTGCGTCGGTAATGACACCACCATTGTCAGCAGTAAACACAAATTGTTGTTTTTGAAATTAATTAACTTCAGATTTTGATTGTGATGCTTTTGAAATTTTCAATACGGATCTTTGTTAATTGACCTAGTTCAGAGTAATTAGCTGGGCTTTTATAGACCTTACAAATCATATTTGCATACTCGTATTGTCCTGTTCGTGTTCTGGGAGTAAATTTTTATTTTCAAAATGGTTGGAAATTGCCTAGCCGCAGAAATTAACCGTAGCCTATAGGTCGCCCAAGATTTAGTTCATTTCATTTCTTTGTTGTACTTTCAAAGAAAGTGAAGATGTCATAATTTGATTTAGTGGACATACTTATTTTAAGCTTTATCAGATAAAAAAAAGAAATGTTTTCTCAATATTTCTAGTTTTGTCTATGTGGTACATAGATAACAGTTGGATTAATTGTTACTTTTTCATTATAGCACGTGTAACATGTCTGTCCATCTGTGTGTGTGTGTGTGTGTGTGTGTGTGTGTGTGTGTGTGCGCGCGCGCGCGCGCTTGAGAGAGTGAGTCCCTCCTCTCTCTCTCTCTCTCTCTCTCTCTCTCTCTCTCTCTCTCTCTCTCTCTCTTTTTCTCTCTCTGTCTCTCCTATTTCTCTTTCTGTCTGGCTATCTATCTGTCTGTCTGCCTGTCTCTCTCTGTCTCACTCTCTCTTTCTGGAGCGTGTGTTAAAGGCATTGTAATAACATTTAGCAATTAGATTATTTTTCTTAATTTCGAAATTTGTACTAACGATTTTGATCATATTTCACTCAAATATAGTATTATTTTAGTTTAATAACATAGTTTTAGTATCTACAAAAAGTTACAGAAATGGACTATGAAAAGAAAATGTAAGAATCCGTGAAGTCATGGATGTGGACGACATCAAGACAAAACAACTTCGATGGTCATGTCCAAAGGATGGATGAAAATCAATTTCCTGAACATATTCTAAAATATGTTGCTCGCAACAAAAGAGCAAGACCGAGACTTAGTTGGAGCGAAGGAATTAATAAGGAAGTAAAAGAGAAGGGATTGGATCAAGATCTGTGTAATGTCAGCGAAAAATGGAAGCTAGGAATCGGAAAAAGTCGGAGAACGTTTTAAGCAGAAAAGAAGAACAAATTGCAAAAGAGAGAAATATACTTACACGAAAAGAAGAAATTGTATCTGTTCGTCAATGGTTTAGTTAGTTTTATTTTATTTACTCTCTAAGCGTCAATTAATTTGATTTGTAAATTAGTACAATGACTTCAATAAAATCACTGTATGTATGACAAACTGAATTGCGTATAAAAATTGTGTATTGGGTTTTGTAGAAATAATTTTTTTGGAGAAAGTTTGTGCAATGCTTACGCCACATATTCAAATTTATTATTTGCTCATACTATGCGCCATGTCAACTATTCATATTTTACAAGGTAATTTATGTTTTTGTTTGAATATTTTTATCTTTATCATAAAATTAGCTACTAGAATACTTAACCTAGATGATCAGACGAAAAAATTAAAAAAAAAAAAACAACAACAAAATAGCTAACATATGCGGTATCAAAGTAAAAGTAAGTGCTGTTAAAAAGTAAACAACTAATTGATTAACGTGTAGCGAACTCAAGTCGAAGGGGCCTAACTTGCTAGGGTAGGCCTAATGTTAGGCTCCTGTTAAGGTAATGAACATCTGTTCCTTCTTTCTGAGATGCTAAAAGTATTTTAACATTAACATATGCCTTGGCATTAGGCTTTTGTTATAGTTGCTAAGTTAATGTTTTAAGTTAGAAACTTGAGAACAAGAATTCATTTAATAGTAAAAAAATCCAGTAAACAACACTAATAACAAGATGAACATGCCATCTTTAAAGAATAATTTATAAAAAGAAATGCATTTATGTAGCACGTACACTGTAAGTCAGAAAGTTATAAAAAGTTGCAGTTTTGGTAAGTATATGTAACTAAACCAGGAGTAAATAATTATTTTCATCTAGAACTAAATTATACTTTTAAAATTGCGGTCTAAAAATGGTGTGTAGGAGGAAACAGTTATGATCGTAACTAAAAACTAGAAATACCAGCCAATAGTTGGAATTTTCTTTAAACATCCAGTGACAATACCCTACTGGAGTTTAAATTGAAGACTACAGTACAAATAGACTTGCCAAAGACCGATTGCACTCTTTAATTTTGATTGCAAAACGTTCTCGGAACAAATTGCAACAGCCCGAAGACTTGATCGATGCGCTCGTCAGACGTGATTGCACTCAAAAGTAAACTTTAAAAAATATGTTAGAAGAACATTATCGTTTTCACTATTTGTTTGGTGTTATAGACTTGCATTCTCAGAGCAATAAGATGAACCGATTGTGTAAAACAGCATGAATTAATTTAACTTTGAAAAATAGAGGAATATTTAGAATATAACACACATTTATAATTTATTGTAGAAGCAATCCCAAATACAATAAATATTTTTAACACTACTATACCCAGTTTGGGTCGTGAACAAAGCTAGTAGATATACTTTTTTTAAATTTCAATTTTTTGTACATAGAGGATGTGGACTCGAGGTTAATGGCATGGAGTAACTCCAGTTTCGAGCCTACGATCTTGAAGTGTGCAAGTTCAGAGATTTAGCAAATTTACCGGTGCTTGAGCCAGCTCCAACACACCATCAAATATAGTTGAATCAGATCTTCCAAGTACTAATTGAAGGATCTTTGCAAATGTTTTAATAAATTTACTTTCTAACTGTACGGAGTTAGCTATACGCCGAAAAAGTATGGCAATGTAAAAGAAAAATATATTCTGATGGATAGTCATCCTTTTTCGAATACTCTGATTCAATATGCATGTTTCTATGTAATTTAGAATGTAGGTGAGTCACAAGACCTTTTTCAAAATTGTTTTTTCTAGTTTTAAAGTTTAAAAAATTATAAATTTACTGCTTAGAAATTACCAAAAATATATTTTCCCTAAAATGTAGCATTTTTTATAATTTATCATATGTATGTCCTCTTAAAATCAAATTCAGGAATCTACAGTACAAAACAGAAAAAATATCTAACTTCTCAAAATTTTATATGAAGATTTTGCTCAATCGTTGTGTTTTAATTGAGCAATTGTTCTAATTAACATACCAACTTTTTAAATAAAAAACATATGATTTAAAATATTCATGTTTTTTCCGGCGGAGGCAGCTGATGGATTTAGCGATCCCACCTTACCTCTAGCTCATACTACTCTCATTCGTCTACTCAAGAGACATACACAAGTACATTCACTACTTTACATAACCTAGCTAACTGTTAAGTATAAAGTGACCCGTGCTGACAGAGTGAATAATACACTCCTAATGGTGTATGAAAGGAGCCCTAGAATACCTGGCAATCTCCCATGCATGTGGGGGCTTTCTGTGGGTGGACATCATTTCCCTAGCTATTCATGGGAACCTAATTAAGCATATAAATAGAATTAGCGGAAACTCATCACACAAAGAAAGCTGGTCAGATAAGGCACAACCTCTGTGATAAGAGTCAAGAGAAAGCGGGGAAAATTGGAGCGGAATTAGCAAAGCAAACACCTCAATAACAAATAGAGAAGTCACTAACTAAACGTGGGAAATTTATCCACCTTGAATTGTATTAAAATCCTAAAATTCATGAAGAGACTATGGTTGGAGAAAGCATTGTAATTGAGTAATTCAGGAATATAGAAAGGGGCACAATAGATCAACCAAAGGTCGCAGTGCAAACATAACTCTAGAAAGTTATATATTCATAGTTTTATTCCTTTTCTGTTGATAGATTTTGTACCCAAATTTTCGGAGAAGTCACGACTCATATTCTTTTTTAGGATGCTTCTGGATTTCCTATTATATATTTTTTACGTACAATAAAATTGAATGAAAGAAAGTTTGTGCAATGTGCTTGCATTTTTTGTTTTCGCCATTCTGTGAATACTCCTTTATAAACATAACAAGGTAGAGTGGTTCTCGCAAAAGACTCGTGGAAGCAGGCGTGACATTGCGGGTTCTCTTTGACAGGATCAAAGCTTAAATCAAGAAGCCATTATCCCTTAATTTGCTCGCTCGGTCACAAAGGACGTTAATATCTTCTGTGCAGTTCGGCAGTTTCTTTGCGCGCTTCATGTTTAAATACTTTACTACAAACTCCAACTATCAAAAATTGTTTGATAACAATACTAATGTTGGAGTCTAACGTTTGCAGTGACTGTGGAGGTGTTTCATACAAAATCAAATTGCTCAAAGCATTTGGCTAAAATTGCGTACACTCGTTATTGTAAATTAGAGGCAACAGAAATGAATAAGGAAACCAATCTTACACGTACCTTGATTGGGCTTTATACAAGTTACCTCCGAAGAAAATTTCAAAACAATCGGTCAATGCGTTTAGCCAAAACTGTGTAACAAACAAATAGAAAACCAAATGTCAAATGGAGTTAAACAGAGATCTCGCTTCACTCGGTCAATAACAAGCACAATGCTTACTTAAACTTAACTTTATACGTATGTACAACACTTGTAGGCAGGTTCGAGGGTGCTCCTTGTTCTTTTTTGAAAATTAACACTTTACAGTTTGGTTAAGGCGGTAATTATTAAAAAAAGGAAAACACGAAAGGGAAGAAAGAAAGACCATGCAGCACACTTAAGGAGTAAACAACAACAACTTACTTAAAAACAGTGTTTTTTGTTTTCTCGGTATACTCGGAATAGTAAAGTTATTTTACATTTTACTTATTATACGATCAAAAATTTTAGTAAAATCTAATGATGTTGATAAATCAAATCTAATTTTGTTTGTAATTAGCAGCACTTTAAATTGAAACAAGATACTTCAGAACTAAATTTGAGCAGAAACGTCACTAACGTGATTTTGAATAAAATCGAATTTGTTAAATTTCAAACTTTTTGAAAATTGGACTCTCGTTTAGACTCAATAGATGCACTCAGAGTCATTGGTACCCGAACAGAAGACTGATTGAAACACTGATGTTTTGGTTACATAACTCAAAACTCAAAAACCATTTTCACTCGGCCAGTTAGTATATAAACAGTAATTTAAGCGAATCTATTAATGGTTTATTAAAATATAAACGTAATAAATCAGCAGTTTTAGAATACAATTAACTTTTTTCATCATTATCGTAAAAACATTAATAACGATTTACGTATTCTTAAAATTACAAAACTTATCTTGTATCGAAAATATTTAATTATTTTAAGAGTGTATTTATTACTTTTATTATACAAATTTGCTCTTACGGCAATAAAAAATATGCCTTGATACTTCTTGTCGCAAAATATTTTATATCCTTATTTAAATTTATGATTGTAATTCAGGATATAAAAGATAGTTTTATTATACTGCGTACATAAACTCAAAATTAATGTTGCAAATAATTGTATTTTATGACAATACTTCACACTGGTGATGTTCACTTGCTCCTAAAACATCCAATATCACTTTGTTGACCTTTCGCAACAGGAATTTCAGTTATCTATTTACTGGAGCTACCTGATACTGGAAATTCTTACTTATAAATACTTCCTCTTATCGCGGCACGTATATGCTATTGTGATGGAAGCGAATTTCTGAAAATATGAGAAAAATCGTGACCTCCGTGTTCTATCACAATAGTAAGATAAAAAGATATGACTGACAAAACTATTTGAAATGGACTCCACTTTGAAACGGTTGATCGGATTTTGCTGAAAAGTGAAATTGTCTAAGCTATTAAACACTATTTCTGTATCAAGTTTGAATCAAATTGGTATAATTTAATTCCACTAAACTATCAACGTTGAAAAAACGAATTTGGTTGCCTTTAAATTAATTTTTATTTTTTGTTAATGAAATTGAAAATTGAAAATGATAATTTTTTCAGATTTTAATAGTGAAATTAACATAGGGAAATGATATTTAAAACAGTGTATCATAAAGAAATTATAAATTTTTTTTAAATTTGGAAAGGCCCGATTTTGAAACAGACGGATCTTGCTGGGTGACGAACTTGCGAGCGCTGTGCGCGTGCGCAGACATATAATTATGAGTGATAATTATAATGAAATTACTTTTTCAGGTGATTGTAACATTAAAAAACTGCTTAGTGATTGCAGGTCCAGGTAGATCCCATATAGGCGTCGCCCTTGGGCTGAACGGACGAATCTGCAGAGAGTAAATAGGTTCCTGACTGGTCACTGGTCATTCCACAGCCATACAACTACGTTTTCACATGACAAACCTTTTGAGGAAATGTGGTACAGCTGAGGAAACAGCTCGGCACAGAGTATCTGCCCGACTAACTTTGGACAAAAAAGGATTTGAATCTTTAGGAATGGGGGGGCAGATGATGGAACAGGACTTCATCCGCAGCTAAATACAGTGAGAATGCAAAGGGAAGGTTGAATCTGTGGACAAGGGTGCACAATAAGCTATATAACTGAGTGGCAAAACCAGCTATTTATGTAGTTTTAAATCGTATTTTAGATGCAATTTTGAAGTTTAAAATTCCAGTTTATTTATATTTTAATGACAATTGTGATGAAATGCCTAAGTTAGTAATTTTCTTGTATCACGTCAGTGAGGCAGCTGTGTGCTACGATCAAACCTTTTTCTATGTTCATACGTTGCAATCTGCTGGGTGATTTAGACATCTTGAAACTCTGTTAACCTCCTAGAACAGCTGTCATTTGACCTTATCTTAAGCAAATAATAAAAGAACCATTTTCTTTTCAAAACGGTTGCGGCATTGTATTCAGCGTCAGAACGCAAGCTGGTATTATGTACACTGTATTCACGTTTGAGAAAATAAGTTAATTTCAAAATGGCGGATCGAAAATGGTGGCCGAGAATACTAACTTCAGCAAAACTAAGCATTGACTACCCCAGCAGTGATCATCGGTTTTTACGGAGGTATATGAAGTTGTTTTTTTAATATATATATATATATATATATATATATATATATATATATATATATATATATGTTAAATGTGTTGATCTATATTATAACGCATAAATTATAAAGTTGTTATTACCAGTTTTATTTTGTTGAGAAACATGTTATCCAGACGTTTTACACCGTATCACGTGATCTGATCGCAGTGAGCGTGTACTAACAAAATAATAAATCAAATATTTCACAAACAATTTTTAAACAGTGTTTAAGAAAATATAACCGATTTATGGTGGCATCCACCTGCCTTGCTGGCGTTATGGATGTGTATTTCCAACAGGTAATCTGCATAAATTAACATTTTAAGAAATAAGAAAATATTTTTTCACATCCCCACTACCGTTTCAATGGGATGTGAGCAAATAAAATTAAAATGTATGCTAATTTTAATACGAACCGCAGTAGTGAAATCATATTTTTAAAAAAGAGTAACAAAAAAGTTATGCTTAAAATATTTGAAATGGATTTTGCTGAAAGTAATTGTTAGATTGTTTAGAAGAAAAATATTGTCATACCAAAATCGATTTTTTTGTCGTTTGAATAAAATAGGACCAAAATTGCTAATTTGAGATTGATTAACACATACACACACACATATATATATATATATATATATATATATATATATATATATATATATATAAGTGATATATGTGAGAAGAAAAATATTGTCATACCAAAATCGATTTTTTTGTCGTTTGAATAAAATAGGACCAAAATTGCTAATTTGAGATTGATTAAAACACACACACACACACACACACACACACACACACACACACACACACACACACACACATATATATGTGTGTGTGTGTGTGTATCATATATATATGAGAAGAAAAATATTGTTATACACACACACACACACACACACACACACATATATATATATGTATATATATATGTGTGTGTGTGTGTGTATGTAAATTTGAAAAATCCTCAGAATTTTCTAGCATTAATTTCATAGTGTGTAAGTCTGAACCTTACCGTGATAATAGTTCCAATACATCTCGTTTTCCAACGGAATTCACACAAATAAATTTAATGTTGTTTTAGAAAAAGAAACACTTACTTGAATTCAATTAACTGGAATTATAATTTTTTCACGAAAAATACCTTATCGATTTTTTTAACTCTTTCTTTAAATGAAAAACATCGTTTACTACATACCCATTAAAGGTATTTTTAAAATACCTTTTACAAATTACTTGTCGGTAGTTTTTAGGTTTTCGATTAACTCAATTGTGAAAGTTTTGTTTGTTACACTTACTTTTGTTATGATTGATGATAACCATTGACCAAAATTTATCAAAAATTTTCACTTTTCTAGTGCTTTTAATAATCGCTACATCGTATTTGGAGTAATTTGTTTTGAATGTGATGGGGAGATTACTGCACCATTTCTAGTGTAGAGTACGTTATCATGATAAATTTATAATAATCAGGGCACCCAGGTAAGCCTGTTGGTTATTATAGGTCTTTGGTGTGTTGTTTTCTATCTTGTAAAATGTTGTGACAGAAATATAGGTTTAACTTTCGATTTCTTTATACTTTTTAATGTATGAAATGAAATGTAAATATATGTTGTAAAAATATTTACTTAAACGTTATCACAATCGTCGGAGGGGCAAAATCCTGTTAGAAACCTATTTACAAAAACCTTAAAAATAGTTACACAGATCGTCTCGTTTTATTTTTGGTTTTTAAAATTTAATTCCAGAACAATGAATATTTTTAATTTCAAATTTATCACTTTTACTACAATAAATCTGTATTGCAAAATTTTGTTCAAAATCTGATGAACCGCTTTTGAGACATTTTTAATTTTTTTTATAGCTCTGGAACTACACTTTTTTTGAAACAATAGTGACCGTATTTTTTCTTGGCTATTTGTAAACTACAAAATTTAATCAAAATGTTTAGAAAATATCTACAGAAAATCCGATGAACATCTCAAAAATGTAATTCGGAAAATAATGAAAAAACTTTCGGATAATCGGTTTAATTTCTCCAAATTGGTTTATCAGATTTTGTTTCATTTTCTGGTTACAAAATTCTATCACAGTGCGTTAAAAGTAAATCTAAAAATCCGACGACCAAATAATATATCGGTTGTTACTCCCAATCCATAAGATAGTTTCATTTCAAAGTTAGTACATTGACTTGAGTTATTAATGTTTGTCTTTTCAAAAGGATTTCTTTGGTGATGTAGTAGGCTATAGGATTTGTTTGGATAAATAGGGCCTAATCGAATAAAATCCGATTTTCAAGAGGTGTTTCACCAAAAAGTGCCCAAGATTAAAAAAAAAATGAATTCTGAAATACAGATAAACTAACAATATAAAACGTTACAAAAATTTCTTTAGTGTGTTTTTCGTAACAGACACACAGACCGAGAGACATAAAGACAGACAGACATTTAAATCAGTCACTTTTTATACTGAAGGGACTGAAAACTGATATATATATATATATATATGTCAACATCTCAAAATTGATATTTCTTTAACAAAATTAATTAATTTCAAAATACTCGTAGTTTGTAAGTTACGTACGTGTGGATATAATCACCATAATGATTACACTCTTAAAAGTAGTTTTATATATATTAAATAATTATCACTTACTATAAAAAAAAAATTTAATTTGAAAAAATAATACAAACAACTTTTAAGAATAATATAAAGTGTAAGAAAGAATATTTTCTTACTATGTTTTAAATTGTTTTAATTTTAATAATAACTGAGTAACATCGAATAGGTTACTTTATACTTGCTCTTATTAGAATTCATTAGGTGTAAAAAAATATTTTAAAATTAATTACATCATTAGTGGAAAATATACTTTAGATACAAGAAATAAATTTTGAAAATATTTTAAAGATTGTTGACAGTATGAGTTGCTCAGTGTTACAAATAGTTTTATTTTACTATCTATAACTTAAAAATTTTAAATACATAATGTAATGTTGTCCTACTCACACGAGATCGTGTACCACGTGTCAACGTCCTGTCAGAGGTAAGTCCGCCTAATGACTAACTACCAGGAAACCAGGATCTGTTGTGCGCAGGTCCTGGAGTCAATCCTCTTTGATTGTTGAGATCCATTGTATCTTGTGTCTCCCAAGTGGCAGAAGAATTGTTTAATACGCAAGCAATAAGCGATGGATCGATTATCCTGGTAATTGCGAGCTTTTATTCTTTAGCCCAGCTGATTTCGTGAGACAAAACAATAAAAATAGGGATTTATGTTCGACTAGAATACGCACACACGCACGCGCGCGCTAGTGCGTGTGCGCCAAAAAAAAAAAATATATACATATACATATTAAATACTTTATATATATATATATATATATATATATATATATATATATATATATATATATATATATATATATCACTACTTACTGTGCCTAAGGTAATTGACTTGTCGAAAACCTCACTTATTCCACACTGCAGTTAGCAAAAGGCTTTTACTTTCTTTGGACGTTTTGCGATACAAAAATGTATTAAATTTTGCAAATTATTAACTTACGCTTCAATTCAATAGCTTGAAACAGTCTGTTACAGTTACAGTAAGTAAATTATTTTGTTCGGAAAAATGTACTCGTCAACTCTCCGAACTTTTAAAAATGTAGTACAGTATTACATTTACCACATTTCAAAAAGTCTTTTAATTATATGGATATGATTCATTATGTAACAATTATGTAGTTTCTTTTGTAGTCAAACTTTTTTGTGGTTTATTCATTTTCTCCTATACTTTTAAACGTGACATATTAGCATAGCTCTTAAAGTAAGCTGCTAATACAGTCTTTCTGCATTTCCATTCTTCCTAGTTTTTCTTCATTTCGATTAATACATTTTTTTGATCTTTAAAATAATTTTGTAATTTTCTATGTTTGTTGATACCTCTAAAATATCAGAAGCAGTAGATTGTGTATTAATACTGTAAGCATTTAAACTATGTTAATTAAATTTAACTTGATTTATGTTTGAAGAAAATATATCTATCAATAATCGTAGTTTTAAAATTAATAAAAACATATTATATATTAAAAATTTCAAATACAGACTACTAAAATTTTTGTATTGCAATGTTTTGGTCAGTCAAGTACTTCGGTTCATTTTGTGATTCTTATAATGTTTGCTCAGTGGATCCTGGGCAATCTAGGGCAGCCAATCGGAGCGACGCTGTACCCAAGAGTCTTCGAGAATGTCAGGAGCTATAAAATGCTGGTTCAGTCTTGTAGTTTAATTAGTAAAAGACTTAAATATACAATAAATTTAATCGAATGAAAAATTTAATTTCACTTCCTAGTCAAATAGAAGCTCTACCCTACTGTAGGATCTCTGTATAATTTTTCGTATTCTTTGTTTACCAGTTCTTGCATACATCAGTGGTCTTGGTTCGTTATGGGGATGTCCTCCCTACACAAAGTACACACATCCAAGTTCAGACAAAACTCGACTGCTGTTCTTCGTGTTTATGTTTATTTACCTGCTGAATTTGTCCCAGCACAGATTTTTCTGAAATGATTTTACATTTGAAAAAGTATTGTTTTTATATTTTCCTGAAATATTATATCAGTCCGAGTCTGAGGTATTAAAACACATTTTGGAAAAATATTTCTTTCTCTAGTGCAATAAGTTTTTTCGATGCTTTTTAATGTAATATATTAATTTTAACAGCGTTAAATTTTTGCTTCTAATGTTCATTTTCTTATTCCCAATGTAATTTTAAAGTTAGAATGTCAATTTATGCAGATTTTAATTTTCAGTGTAATGGTAATGTAAGATTTAAAATAGGGAAAATTAAAAGAAATATTGTTAGAATATCGCTTTAAATATGACAGCTTCGTACCGCGGTTATTCTACCAGTAAATTTACAATTATTTTTTTGAATTATTCATTTTGACAAAACTGTTGTAATGAAATTACTTTTTGAAATGAGTATAATTGTATAGTAATAATTGTTTGTAAAAATTTATTATTAATACTATGTGAAGGGACCCGTTAGGTTAGATAAAGATTACGTTTTATAATTTACTAAATTCTCTTTCCACATTTTTATAAAATAATTGCAAATAAGAACATCAAGCATAACTCGCCGCGGATTGTTAGATAACGTTTTTTGCAAAAGGAAACAATGAATTATATTTTACATATTTTGCTAAATATCTATAAATTTACTGCTTTTTAAAAGAAAATAATGTTATTGATCAGGCATTGGCTTTAAAAGAATTACTTGTATTAACACCGAACGATAGGAAACGTTTCACTTAAGACGAATTTTTAAAATTTCGACAAGAGTTTTTGTAAGTTATTGATAATTCAACATAATTTGAAAATTAAAAAAGAAATCTAATTACTATGTTTAGTATAATGATCTGCCATCCCTAGCTTCGTCAAATCTACTTTCGTTGACGCGTTTCGGAGAACCTCCATCTTCAGAAAGTATATGTATACTGGTCACCAATATTATGGCCAGTCCTATTTATAATTTTCTATCTCAACCTCGTACCTCTATTCAACACGTGTACATTAAACCTGACTTGCTCGCTTCTGATTGGCTCTTCAAAATCATACGTTTTCGCTAGCTTCTGATTATCGCGAGATAGAAATTATAAATAGGACGGGCCATAATATTGGAGACTAGTATAGATATAGTTTTTGAAGATGAAGGTTCTCCGAAACGTGTCAAAGAAAGTAGAATTGACGAAGCTAGGGAAGACAGATCATTATACTTAACATAATGACAATAATCCTAGCAGAAAAGAAGAAGAATATAAAAAATCTAATTGTGTTAACCTATATTAATTTTCTTACTAATATTTTTGTGCTGCAACACAAGCAAAACACGGTCGTTTTGAAATATTTATGTTAAACATTAAACTGAAATTAACAATTAAAAAAAACATTAGTAGATTTTAATACTTTTCGAAATCTTTACAATATTACTTTAAGCCAGATATACACCTCTTTATTCATTCTTGTAAATTAATTTTATTTTATAGTGACTTCCTGGCTAAACAAGTAACTTTTGCTCTTAATAGCAAATCTATTAGACTGTATTAACACTTGATAGATACACTACTCTAAAATATAAAAAGTGTTAAGTTGTAACACTTTAGAGAAGGTACCTTCCCAGCAAGTTGTACCTTCCACAAATTTTTAAATTAATCTAAAAATTTTGTATGTCTCAAAGTTTGCCTTCTAATATTGCTGTTAATATTTTTAAGTACTCTTCCTTCTGATTACTTTGGTTAGTTTGTAAAATTTATATTTCGGTTTTATAATGTGTCATATTTACATTTAGGTTTATTTGACAAAATTTTGACTACCGCGAAGTAACATAAATTAAAATCACGGCACCAGCTTTCTGGCCGACGTTGTAAAAGCGAATTTCGAATGAAATTAATTTTAAAAAAATCTTTTTTCATCGTCATAATCATAACCAAATTCGTTAAAAGGTTCATTTTGTGCATTTTAGATAGAATTAGAAAATTAAGTGCTAATTTATACGGACTTTAATGGAAAATACGATAATGAAACCAGATTTTCTAAACGTCGAGACATACAAAAAAATAAAAATTTTTACGAACGTTTCTAAGTGATTACCAAATCGTTTTCCGCAACATGTTTAAATCAAATCGGATTAAATTATCATATTAAAGTGTAAACATATATTATAAATACGATTGAACCGCCATCAGGATAATTCTAGTAATTTCAATGTAGTTGAAAAGTTCAGACGGCTAATTTAAAAACTGTAATGTTGATTAATATCAACGAGTAGGCTAGGCTTAAAAATATCTTGAAATCAGATCTTAAAAACTGTAAGACAAAAAGTTATGATTTTTAAATTGTTTTGATATGACCGCCATTTTGAAACTCTTGAACAAAATTTGATCCGTAAAGAACTATTGCAAACTATTACTAACTATTGGATTTTTGCTTTAAATTAAAATTAAATAAGATCAAAACTGATAACCTGAAAGTGCTTTTACCCGCGCACGCACGCGCACACAAGTACACATACAATTTTTAATAATACCCTCAAAATGTTATCTAGAGGTCAGTATCGGTCCATGGGTCTTACCATGGTCCCTCAAAAAGCTAATTTTCTGATGAAAATTCCCTAATTATTCTTACTGGTATATTTTCTTACGAATCGTACATATATAATGTTATTATTTCAACTACGGATAGTCATATCCTATGCCTGCCCAACTATTCGAAAAGATACAGGTAATCCGCCGTGTTTAGAAGCGATGCTGGAATGCGACCAACACAACTTTGTACATTCCGATGCTGTAGACTCGCACATTCTTGTACGATACGCTCTCAGGCTGAAAAGTCTGGTTCAATGTTTGAGAGTATCCCTACTAGGATCTGTGGCAGCGTTCTGTCCTAACAAGTTTGTCTGGACATTCCAAGTTCGCCACAGATTCATGGCGCAAAAACATAACAGAAACTACCTTACACTCAATTATATATTACTAGAAAAAACCGGTTCGGATGCTACGAAAAAAACCAAAAACTGGTATAATTTTTGAAAACCAATTAATCATATTTTACTGTACTTTTAGTTTTATATGAAGTGAACCAATAAAAAAAGTGTACCAGGTGTAAAGTAAAGAAAATTTAGTTCGAACGTAAAGCTGTTTGTTGTAAATTTTGCTTAGGTATGTAGGCCTACTATATTAAAAAAATATTAAAATAAAAAAAAAAGATTTGAAGAAAAAGAGTTTTGAGTTGAGAGATAGAGAGAGAGAGAGAGAGAGAGAGAGAGAGAGAGAGAGAGAGAGAGATATGTGAACTACTCTTACAAGTTAATAACTCTAATTATGTAGAAAGTCTTTGAATGATACACGTTTACTGAACATGCACCAGGTAAGTTTAGTTACTGATATAATAACCACTTAAATAAAGATTATTATTAAGTGCAACCAGATTTCTTCAACATTTTTGTAACAACTTGTAAGTACAGAATAGTTTGTTCAAAACGAGATGAAGGTGGGAGGGAGAGCAGTAGTATAGCAGGTGAAAAAAATTACCTGAACCAAGAACAGCGAGTCTGAACCTAACTTCTAATGGCTTATAAACCTTCAACTAGTTTTGCACTTCTCATAAATGATGTGCTTTTACTTTAAAATGCACGGAGTTCAGCCTACTGTACAGTAAACAGATCTTCTCTGCAGGCAAACGCAGCAGTTACAATCGTATTAGACTATATTAGGCCTGAGGTAATCAGGTTATCGTCAGTTAGGAGTTCTTTAGTTCTACATGAACGTGCTGTGTGTTTAAAGTTTGTACTGGAAAGAAGAATTAATTCTAGTCTACATTGTTTATACTAGAGGCAGTGTGATCCTCGGCCGAATTGTTATTTGTTTAGTTTTATTCGAAAGTTCCCTTTTAAGAATGAATTACGGAATCGGCAATCATGGATACCCGTAACCATAGGCACCGATCATTAATTTTAAAACATGTTTTGAACTGTAGTTAACATTAGGTAGGTTGCAGTGTAGGTTGTTATAGATTTTTTGGTAATTTTTTTGCTAAAACGCTGTATTATATGCCAAAAGCACTAATCCAAAGAATTAAAGGAAGTATTAAGAAAATAAAGGAAGTACGACAAAAAAAGAAAATAAAAGTGACCCGTATAAACTCAAAATTGCTACTGCGCCAAAGTAGGTAACGTATTTTTGATTGCTAAAACGATAAAAATCCTTATTTTTTTTAAATACTGAAGGATCTAACTATCACGGGTGTTGCGTGAAAACTTCAGTCGACACGTTGATGGATGAAAAATGTATTTAATTAAACAGATGACATTCTAATAAAGCTTTCACTACTAGAATGAACAAAGTAATACTTATTAAGAAAGTGATTATTAAGAAGCGCCCATCAGAATGTGATAATGCGCATGAGCAGTAAGTCTGTGTAGAAAATCTAGTACGTTCCATGCACAAAATAGTTCCATAAAAGCAGCCGCCTAAAATCGAAAGTATCTTTAAAAAATATTTCCCTCTGGTTACTATGTGTTAATTGGATAATAAGGTATATTATGAAAGAAAAAAATATTTGAAAATCACTATTAGAAAAAACAACACACACACACACACACACACACATATATATATATATATATATATATATATATATATATATATATATATATATGTGTGTGTGTGTGTGTGTGTGTGTGTGTGTGTGTGTGTGTGTGTGTGTGTGTGTGTGTGTGTGTGTGTGTGTGTGTGTGTGTGTGTGTGTGTGTGTGTTTATGTAACCACTCTAGAATATCAGTGCAATATTAGGGTTTAATTTCGTAGTTGTAAAGAAAATTTGAACATTAAAGTGTCTAATTTGTGCAGATTTTAATACTAACAACGTTAGTTAAACAAAATTTTCAAAAGTTTGTGAAATTCAAATTTATATATTTTTGTATTTTAACATATAAATATTTTCTCGTATTGAAATGTTCATGTAACACTCTTCACCTCCTCCTGCCAACAGCCTTTCAATAATAGTGCACTGCAGTTTCTACATCCATTTTGTAACAGAATACAGAGTTTCTCGGTACATTCCTAACCTGTTCAGATGCACCCTTAGACTACAGTTACCCGTCATGAGACACATGGTTTTTCTGAGTTACTCAGGATCGCTACTGCCTTGGCCCATCTAGAAAACCTTTTTTTAAAAATACACTCAATATAGAAATGTCTTCTAAGGTTGTCTTATCGTTCCTGATGTTGCTTGTAGATCTCAATTTTGATAGCTGATCCGTCTGCTACTGTCGATTCGGATTCCACAAACACAGATGCGGAACACAAGTTAGCCTTCTTATCCTCAACCTGCATTTTTATTTCTAGTGACATTATAGACATTGAGAGTCTCCTGGCATTACTATACCAGTTTAGATTTTATAGACGAATTCATAAATGCTTGACTGTCGGTAAAATATTAATTCTAGGGTTTTTTTTACCCCCACTTCAAATTTATTTGAAGTCATTTTATGGCAATTACCTCTGCATGGAATGATGTAACGTAATGTCTCAGGGTAACGACACTTTTCAGCCCAGGTCACAAAAGTATCCTTACGCCTGTGCCCATCCGTACTGCATACTATACAAGAAATACAAAGTTTCTCATTACTTGATATTCATCTCCATTTGTCATTTTCACTATGAAAGTCTGCATAACGAATGTTTGATAACCAATCAAATCTCGTCTATAAAATTTTGTCTCCGATTTGTTCTATAATTCTAACACGTCCCGAAATTGGGATTATCCAGACTCCAGTTTCCTACATAGTCTATATCCTGCTTCCGTCATGATAAACAAATCAAGCAATAAGGAGTGGTAGCCCAAGAACGATGCACACTGCTGCAGTTGAGGATGTGTTCATATCCACTATTATAAAAAATCAGGCCATTCTCGAGATCTTGACCAAAGTTTTTCTGGCAATCCTGAATGTCATACCCGTATTATTTTCTCAGACGTGACCACTTTACCTCGTTTAGTACTACTGTAATTGTTATTATTACAACCGCATTAAATCTTCTTGTCAGGAACCAATCAAATTCTTCTTGTAGTACAATAGGACGAATTTGTCTTGTTCGTATTGTTGTTCTTAAATCAAAACAAACTATTGTCTGGGCGGCTGTGAATGTCAGTTACGGTCTGACATTTGATATTTCGGACAGTAATTCTTTTGTGAAAACGTATAGACAAGTTTTCAACAATTAATTAGTTTTTCTTTTCTTCAAAAGTTCCAGAGAAATAGGTCAAGACGTTTTCCAACAAAATGGTGGTGCATTTCCTTTTGCAAATTCAGTCAAACAAATATTATTAAATAATAATCCCTTGAAAAGGGATTAATAATTCCGTGGGAAGGGGATTAGTCTTGAAAGTGATTATTCAGCCGACCAATACGGCCTTCAAACGTAAATATGTGTGACGTTTTCCTGTTGAGCTATTTAAATAGACACGTAATGCCTAAATGCACACTAACAAATCAGTTACATTTTAGGTGTTTTAAACATGATCAGGATTTCTAATTTGTAATTTAGAATCCTAGTGATATTCCAACAAGAAACACAATGTTGCTCAGTTTTAGCTTTAGGTACTGTCTCCCGTAACTCCATTAAGGTTTTAATTTCAACAAACCCACAAAATTCAATTATCTCAAAACCGCGCAACTTGTTTAACAGAATTCAACCGAACAATACTTTTTTTCAGTTTTATTACACTGTTTTGAAAGTTTCAGTTATATTACACTGGTCTGAAGGTTCAATTTGTTTACACTAGTCTGGAGGTTTCACTTTTATTACACTGGTCTGAAGTGGTCTTACACATTTTCAAACTTCATTGTGTGTGTGTGTGTGTGTGTGTGTGTGTGTGTGTGTGTCTTTGAAATTTTGATTGAATTTGTTTTACACTTGACAAAAAAATCGAAAATGCATATATTATGCATGCATTATTACTATATAAGCATATTTTTATAAAAATATAACATACACAAATTATCGTTGGTAATTCACTTTCATGACGTCAGCGAGTTAGCTATGCGATTCATGTTTTTTATTTAGGTTTTCGATATTCACAGTGACGTTGGAATAGGCAAGCCGAAATTGATATAGCCTGTACCATTTGACGTTAATGGAATAAAAAAGATAAAATATCTAATCTGTGTTTATGACTCTGCAGTCACAGATTGACCAGATCGATGAGTCCATCTGTTCGAAACGGCTTGAACCATCTCATTAAATGTTTTACCAACACTTCTACAACGATTCGCATTACAAATGCAGATTACTTTCTTGTTGCTCCCCGCTTCGCTTTGTCTAGCGGTTATTCCAGTTCTATCGTTTCCGTTTACACAGATGAAATATGAATAATTTATCGGAATATAGATTTGTGTCTGAGATGTAAAATAATCGCTGCACGCAGATGTCTCGCTATCGTGACGGCAGCGAATTTCCAATAATCATTTTTATTAACTTACACTTTTTGAAAATATAATTTAATCATCATAATCAGCATTAAAATCTGAATAAATTGAGCATTTTTAATTTTCTATGTTTAAAATAAGAGAATGGACCAAGACTACCGTCAGAATAACTTATATTTTTAAAAGAATTTATAAATTTAAAATTCTAATTTAACTGCGAAGTCAAATTTTCGCATTTTTTTTGAATTTGATATAATTGAAATTTTGAAACGCATTTTGCTTGGAAGGGTACTTGTTAAAGCTAATACTAAAATTGATTTTTGAGCCAGGTTCGAATCAAATTGGCATTAAAAACTTTAAAAATTTCTTTTGATAATACGTAACATAAACCATTGTGATCATTATGATGGTTATATCAGTGTCAAGAGAGTGTAAGTTACACAAAATTATTGTTGGTAATTGATGTTTATATTTGCGAGACAGTTGCGTGCTGCGATTATTTTTATTGTTTCAAGGTCATATAAAGGTACAAATAAGCAGCTGCTAGAAAAGCAAAAGTTCGAGATTACAAACCATAATGAGCGAGAATCTCACCTTTATTCATTTAGAGGAAGACATGCCCAATTATGAGGAAGTCAAATAATTTGGTTTAGAGAAAGTACACCCGCCATAAATCTAGCTTAACTTAAAAACTTTATTTTAATTAAAAGTTGAAAGTGAATTATATTGCCCGCAATGGTTTTTACTTAAAAAAATCCATCCATATTAATAACGAAGTTAGCAGTCGAGGAAAAGTGTTTTTCGGCTGAACTTTGCGAAATCGACGACGCGGTTAGGAGGTAATTGGGTTTTGCGGGTTTAGTAAAATTAAAATACTAATAGATAAATGGGAGACAAGTGAGCTGAAATTTGGCAGAGATGCGCATGCGTGGAATCGTTTTTCTACATGCATTGCAAAATCTTACAGGGTGAGTTTTAAGGTAATTACATTTTTTTCGTTTTATTAACGAATAAAACAATAAATAATCATTAGAGGGTTTAAGCTTTAAACTTCGTACACTTTCATTTAAAAAATCGCATAAAATTTGGGCCAACTAAAGTTTTTCAAAAATAAAACCCTAACAAGGTTTTTAAACCTATGTTAAAAAAAATGTTCAAATAAAACCTTATTGAACATTTTCACTTTAAACATGTCATAATTTGTTTGATAAAAATGCAATGCTACGACTAACTATTCGATAAATGATAGGTTTTTAAACATTAATTTTGACATTTTGGATTGTAAATGCCAAATAAGTGATAACATTTACTAAAATGCTCGAACGCTGAAAAAATTGCTTGTAATTACAACTAAAGTTCCAGTTTTTGTGGACTTAAAATTTAAAATTGAATAAGTCTGAAAGTTACTACTTACAAACTAGTTTTGTTCAAAGTTAATTTAATTCAAACTAGTTTAGTTTGTGATTTTAGCAATTTCTTTTAAAAATTGTAGCTTACAGTTTTTGCTGAAATGTTTATCGCTAAGATTTGTTGTGTTCAGGGAAGTACGTTAAATTTCAAATTAAAATATTAACAATTCGAGAGTAAGTGGAAAAAAGTATTAAAACGAAGTACGCCTTACACGTAATCAAATATGTACATAGTTGCCATTAAATAAAAAAGGGAAATAAGGAGGTTTTCAAAAATTTAATGTAATAATTGTTTATAAAAAATACTTTATTAGAGGTGCTTTGCCAACGCGCTGGTTTCATCTATAGCCAGGTAGAGGTAGTTGAGAGCATATACACTAATAGCGGAGAAGAAAGACATCGGGAAGATAATCCTGGAGTAGATGTCGATCTTTGTGAACTTCTCCTTCGGCTCTGTGGCGTTCATCACGTCCTCCTCGTTAGGCAGTATTTTCACGCTCCTCCACATTCTGACCGGAATCAGCATCGTTTTACGGAAAGATATGCTGGAGACGGTCTTCACGGGCTCGTCGTCCAGCCGGACGTCGATGGTCGTGTCTCGCAGGAAGCGCATCGGTTGGTCGAAACGGAACTGTCCGAATTCATCCGTGGTCAGTGTTGGCACTGAGATACTGCGAGTCACTTTTAACTTCGTTTCTACCATCGGTACGCTCAGGTGTTCGATGTTGAAAGTGTCTTTATCGATGTGGACGATGTCTTCTTCTTCGTCGTCTTCGTATTCAGGGTCTGAACTGGAGAACTCTTCAAGTTCGTAAGTCATCAGGATTTTCGGGACAGGTCCTTTTACTTCTGTGGGAAGCTCGTGTAACAGTTCCACTTCGGTGGATTTGTCTTCTTGCAGAGCTTTCTGAAAAGAAATAAAATTGAAGGAAATTTAGGAATTTAGGAACTTTTATAATTAGTTAATTTATTTGAAAAGACGTTTGGGAATGTACTTTAGAAAGGATCTCACAAAAACTCAGAGGTATGTTTATTAGTTATAGAACACACAGTCAGCACATAGTGAAACTCAGTGATATCAAAAAATATTAAAACACTTATACAGTTTCACAAATAATGGTTTCATATTCAGGGAAATTTTTTTCTCCGTGAGGTATTTTCAGACATAATGAAGTTAAAAGTTATAAATTGTGCGTATATATTAATACAGTAGATGATAAAATTTGAAGGAAAAAGGTAAAGAAAGGAAGGATTGACAATATAAGAAGATCGGTGAGCAGCAGGTTGGGAATGTTCCTAAACAAAATAGGTTCAAGTTAGTTACATTTCTTTATCTTCTCCTTTCCAATTTCAAGATCAACCGTATTAGTATATAACCATACTATAATTTTTAACTTCACTATGCCTGAATATATATTCAAGTGATATAATATTATATCACTGAATAAAGAAGATTTTTTTAACTATGTGAGAGTTCAAATTTTACTAGGGATGTGTTTGTTACTAAACTGGATTTAATGCCATAAAAGGAAATTAAAACAATCAATAAGATAAAATTAACACTAGCAAACTTAATTTGATAGCTTGTTTGTTGACCGTACACTGCCCTCTGGAGCGGGTTTAAATCATAAGGGTTCCTATCCAGTAAGAAAGTCAGAGAAACGCCAGTCCAAGACCTTATCACATTTTGTTATGTGATAAAAGCAGGTTTATGACACGTTTTTGTAGAAAAGTAAGTAGAAAGAGCGCTTATATGACCTAACGGCGGAGCTTTTACAGCATTGTTAATAACAATATCTAAAAAAAAGTGGTAAAAAGTTCCCAGCCAAGTCGACAATTTTTGAACCTCCGTGGTCCAAGATTAATAACCTGACGATTTTATATTTGCACTAATATATCTTTCTCGACACGCTGATCATAGAAAAAAACAGAATAACACCATTGTCATTACAATAAGAAATGAGGCTCGACGCCGCCAGATGCGATGATTAATACTGTATTGTTTAATTCACTACGCAAACAAGTGACTCATTCTTGGCGTAATTTGAAGTGATTTAACAAATTTTTTGTTTGTAGACTTTGCTGGAATTTTTTATCACTTGAGAGTCTTTATTTACATTGGTATCATTTTTTGTAAAAGTAGTACTGTGGAAAATGATTATTATAAACTAAATTATCTAATAATCTTGAAGAAAGAAAATGTGTATGTAAAGAAATTATTATTCTATTATAATATTCCAAGACTATGGAAGTCAATCTTTTTAGGATTATAGAGGAATTTAAAAAAATAATTTTTCATAACGTACAGTAATAAAGTATTTTTCATAAATGAGCTGTTTTGTTAAAGTATAAAATACCGAAATCGGTAAATACTTTTGACATTTTATAATCGTAAACGTACATAATGTTTAGGAGTTTTACAAGAAAGGCAAATGTTGTAACCATGACGAATAAAATGAGCGATCATTTATAAAATTAATGTGTAGTTTAAGCTGTAGGAACGTCAGTGATTTCAATTTTAATAATTTGTTTTATTTTCTGAAGGTTTTTGCAACTGAAATAATTTATATAATTTTTTATACCTTTATTGAAGAATCACATATTGTAATCATGACGAATAAAACGAATCATCGTTTGATCAAAATAGCCGCCTCGGTGGTCTAGTGGATAGCGTACTAGGCTTTCACCCCGAGGATCCGGGTTAGATTCCCGGCGAGGGCTTGGCATTTTCATACGCTATAAATCATCCCACCGTCTGCATTAGCCCAAGTGTGCACAATAGTCGGACGTTAAACACCAAAAAAAAAAAAAAAAAAAAAAGTTTGATCAAAATTGTTTCAGTAGTTTAGTCTGCAAGTGCTTAAATATTTAAATTTTCCAATTTTGTTACTGTTTTTTGAAATTCTGAATCATTAACTTACTTAGTTTTGGCTTTTTTATGCAAAGGTCACATCCTGCAAACAAGACGTATAAAAAGAGCATCGTTAATCAAAATTGGTTCAGTAATTTAAATTGTAGACACGTTAATGTTGAAAGAAGAGAAAATGGTTAAAAGTGTTATTTTCAAGTAGTTTGTCTACGTTTAAACTCTACCGATGAAAAAATAATAATTCTTACCAATTTATCATGCGTCTTAAGATAATAATACTGCCAACTCTATAGAAGTTTTCGTTTTTAATTAATGAATGCCTTAAAAATTGCTAATTGTTACCTCCTGTACATGTGCAATACACCTCAAAAGCTTGGATGACTTGACGGGGAGGAATACTGCCGCGTTTTCTGATTACTTTTAGCTTACCGTTTCTTCTTCTTGTTTCTTCTTATCCTCTTTGTCCTGCAAGAGACGCTTGATGTCAGCGGTGACTTTGTCGATGAAATTGATGACGGCGTACTCCAGAATGACTCCAAACACAAAGACAAAGCACAGGATAACAAACCAGTCCAGAGCTGTCGGGTAGCTGACTTTGGGAAGAGCGGCTCGTCCGCCAAATCCTATGGTCGTTATAGAGAGGACAGGTATCATACCTGAAATTAATTTATGCGCACTCAAATATTTACATTTTAACAAAGGTCTAAAATTACACCTAAGCACCCAGGCACAAGTATTTGTCGTTATTGTCTAGAAAAATCTACAAATCAACATATAGTGAGAGACAATTTTGTTCATACATATGAATAACCATGACTCTATAACTGGAATTTTGATCATATCCAGAATTAGTAAATTTAAAATATTATTACTTTTGTGAATAAATTGAAAAAACAACTCTATTTTAATACTGGAATTTTATCAAAACCTGTTGAGTAATTGTGAAATTTTTTCCAGGTTGAATTTTTTCATCATTAAATGAACTTGTCAATGAATTTTATTTGTAATGCAAAGGCTAAGTAAGAAAAAAAACATCGCAATCTTTAAAAAGGTTAAACAAAATATATATTATACATTTATTTTATGTTTGTTTCATTTCAATAATTTTGAATTATTCAGATAATGAAAAAAATATACACTTTAATGTAAAGGCAAAATGTTTTTATTAAATTTCAGTGAAATATATTCATTTGTAAAGTATATGAATTGTGAAAAACGTTCTCAGAGAGGCAAGTTATTAAATACCAGTTACTAACCTAAATAAACCCTTGCAGGAACGTCATCGGGATTGATCCAGAAGGACACCCAGGAACAGCAGACGATGATGGTGCAAGGAACGTACATCTGGAGGATGAAGAACCCGAGGTTACGTCGCAAAAGAAAACTGGCCTGAATAGTGGAGAACGTATCTGGAACATGAAAACTAAAGAAGCAGTATATACAAGAAATGACAAAATGATGGTCGAATTTCAGTCTGAAGCGTTATTTCGGGAACTCGATCTTCACACACTTCCCAGGATTTTAATGAATAATACGAGCATTAATTTCGATATGTTACTGTTTCGCTGGCATGGTGCAAGTAAATTTCCATTTTGTAATCAAGTTAACAACATCTAAAACATATTTTAATGTATAAAACAAGTTATTTTTACAACACAAATATGAAGCAGACCCAACAACTATAAAATTCATAACTTGAATTTAATTATACTTAATAAAATCTATAGCACTCAAATCTATGGCACAGAAATCTGAAATTTTCAATATAGGTAGATAAAGGTTGAACAGTTGAAAGTCGGATTTTAAAATTTCTCTTTACATTTTTTTAACATTAAATTTCTATGTGAAAATTACACCAGTTGCTGTCTGGAGTACTATTAGAGTATTAATAAGAGGAAATCTCTCTCTCTCTCTCTGTGTGTGTGTGTGTGTGTGTGTGTGTGTGTGTGTGTGTGTGTGTGTGTGTGTTTGTGTTTGTGTTTGTGTGTGTGTGTACGCGCCGCGTGTGCGCGCGTGTGCGCGTGCGTGCGTGCGCGCGCGCGCGCGTGTGTGTGTGTGTGTGTGTGTGTGTGTTTGTGTGTGTTTTATGTGTAAGCTTGTTTCAGTGTTGCAATCAGCTTGTATATTAATGGCCAAAGGCAAATAGAAGTTCTATTTAGTTGAATATGCAAGAACCAAATGGCCTATACAGGTCTAAAGTTTCCGAAAATCTATTCGTTCATTTTATAATACACAGAAAAATTTCATTTATAAAAGACAAAACTGTCAAAAATGAATATCTGTATAAACGGTAGTTTTAAATTTGTTTTATGACTGAAGTCGTTTTCGAAATGATTATAAAGGATTTTTTTTTGGCTAGATTTAATATTTCAGGAGATATTACAAATTTAAGTTTTGATAAACTTAATATGTGAAATTAAAGTATATTGATTCAAATTAATGTTTCGTAAAGCGTAATAGATTAACAGTATGAATGAAAAATAGGATGTGATTTATATATGAAAAAAGAACAATAATACAGTATATAAAGGCAATTAATAGGATAAAGATTTGAATAATAAATAACATGTGTAAGTGACTAGTTTAGTACACACTCGATTATCACGATAACAGAAATACAGATTTGAGGAAAACTTAAATTAAACGACATTTGTAAATGACAGAAAAACGTAAAAGGTTAAAATTGTATTCAATAATAAATGTAAACAAAATAATTATATGTGCATTTTCAACATTAAATTAGACTTATTAGGAAAAAAATAATTAATTAAAATGGAAATTTCCATGCCCAGGTATTCAGCTTACAATTATTATGTAAGGAAAGCCTGTTAATTATTTTTTCTTAAAATGTGATAATCTATACAATTTTTCTGTGCAAAATTTCACAATCTCTGATTTTAGGTTTTAATTTAATATTTAAAATGATAATTTTGAAAACGTAACTAATCTGAACTTTGAAATAAACTTGAACTTGAAAAACTTAAAATATAAAAAGCTTTGTTTAGGAGCTAAAGAAAATTCAGAATAAAATTAAATCACAAATTTATAGTATTAATTAAATACGGTAAATTAATTATTAATTAATTTTGGTAAATACGGTTAATAATTAAAAAAAACTACTTAAATGTAGTTTTGGTAAAGTTAATAAATAAAAACTATCATATGTCCATTTTTATTAAACAATTAAGTAATATAAGCCTACGAACGTAAGCAATTTTGATAGCCTAACAATGGGGATAAATTAAAAATAATCTACTAAAAAATAATTATATAATAGTTGAGTATAATTTATAATCTATCTCTATCATTAAATAAAATATATTTTTTAAAATAAATATTAAAAATACTATTTATACCATTTATTCATTTTTATTTATCTACTTATAAAAATGAAATATTTCGCTCCAAGATAATAAGAGAAAAGGATAAATTTATGTTAATTAATTTGAATTTCTTAATTTTATATTTATATATATAATATAATATATTTTAAATGGTTTAACGAGGTATCAACTTATCATAAAAATAACAATAGTATTATTACGTATAAGTTATTTTGGTGTAGGCCTAATTTAAATCAGAACTGTGATCACAATTTAAAAGAACAATTTAAAAAGGAAAATTTGATACAATTAAAATATAAGTGAATTTCAATTTTAATTCGTAATTGTAAAAGGGTTGCACAATTTTAGTTTTAATAACAAATATTCGTTCAAAATCAAAAAAACATTTTAAAATCAAACTACTTTGAAATACCTACGACACAATGAAGGTATATAAGACATTTGAAAAGATTTTAATATTGCATAAGCCATGAAAACAGTATAGTTTTAAATAAAGGAAAACTAAATCACCTGTTTTTGTGTCCAGTTACCCTTCATTAAATGATCCAAAAGTTTTGTAGAAAACCTACGACAGCAGACACACATTATATAATAATTTAAAAAAAAAGGTTTCATTGGGTAGAGTGGCTGTTGTCGGGGTCTTGTAAACTTCAATTTTTGCTAGTACGTATATTGTGAGGCAAGAAGGTCTATCAGCTGGTCCAAAAATTTAATAAATTTGAATTTCGATATACATATTTTCTGTAAATACTTTAGAAACATACAAGAGCAGATTGAACCAGGTAAAGTAACTGTGATACCTTGAAGGTGTAGTGAGCGTTACATACACACACACACACACACACACACACACACACACACACACACACACACACACACACACACACACACACACACACACACACACACACACACACACACACACACACACACACACACACACACACACACACACACTTACACCTTCAAGCCCTAACTTTGAACCTCCGACCGATATGCTAACTTCCATAAATTATTTCCTTCTGCAATATTACAATTATATTTGAAGTGTTTAGTCGAACAACTCGAAAAGCTGTTTAAGCGTACACAATGTAATAACAAAACATGGTGTTAATTAAAGTAAGTGAAACACATAAATATGGCAATATTAAGTCATCAATTAATGAAGTTTGAAATTTATTTTTTAAAACCGATATATTTTTTGTTGAGTTGTTAAATATACGCGTAAAATAAAGAACTGATGGTGGCAACAGTCACAGAGGTTTGTTTAAGTGGTTTACAAATAATTACCAACATTTTTGTTTTTACAAAACAGATGTGCAAAAGTTTGAGAAGGGTCGATTCATAGAAAAACCTCTGACACTTTTATCCCGCCAGAAACAAGGTGGAATTCAACGAGAAATTAATAAAGCCATAGAAAATAATTTAATGCAGACTTAACAAGACGAGATGATTAAGTAATTGCAAAATAAAAACGTTTTCTCCTAATTAAGTTGTTATTTGTCATAGTATAAACAAATATTTTAACATTTTGTTTAATTAATTATAGGTTCTAAACTATGAACATTTAATTTTTCGAGTAGGGTTTTATCTGTGTATATCAGCAATGCACCTCTACCTTTTAAGCGGCAAATTTAAACTTGACTTGTTTTTCATATCTCCATGCCTGAACGTAGAAAAATCACTATTATTTAATAAGAACATTACTTTGATATTAAGGTGTCAAATAAATCACTAAAGTGATTTAAATCTTAATCTTAAAATAAACTAATATCTGAATTCACAAGCAAAATTAATATTGTTCATAATCTGAATTACTTTAGAAAATGTACTTTAATTGTATTGTACCATTTATGAATACAAAATATTTAAATACCTTCCTAAAAATAGTTACAGTAAGTTTACATTTATGAATATTTAACATGTTAATTTTTGAAAATTTAAATTATTTATTTATGCAGGTTTTAACACTGATTATGATGCTAAAATTACATTTTTTTTAAACGGTAAGAAAAAAATATGTCTTTAATAGAAGTCGGTTTCCATTTTCGAATTGGTTTTTAAATATTCAATAAATTTTCAATAAATACTCAATAAAATGTGTTTTTATGTCACGTTGTTAAATAATTTATATTTTGAAAATTCATATTGGTGACGTCAAAATACCTGCATGCCGCGAATTTTTATCTCTTCATTTCAACTTATCCAATTCAGATAAAATTTGTACGTGATCACCATTAAATTTAATTAAGCAGCAACTAAGTATTATAATTGTATGACAGTTCGATAACCATTAACAATTTTTATTAGGTTTTTTTGCAGAAATGACAGAACTATGTAGTCTAAATTCCATAATAGTTGGGTAATTCGAACGTGAGATATTTGATTGTGATGGGCTGGGAACAAAAATTGTGCACTGATTTGTAAAATAAAAGTTAGTGTAATTTTTCTAGTTTATTTTAATCGGCTTTAGAAATTATCACAAAATTTATGGATCCAAAAGAAAAAAACAACAATAATAATATTAAACCTCTGTAGAGGTGTAAAAAGACTTTGCTATATTGGGCGTTCTACTTTTTTACAATTAAAAATTTTTGAAAACAAAAGTTTTACTTTTTTTACAAAACTAACTTGTAAATCCAAGTATTCTTTCGTGTAAGTGAATCTAAGGTACGGACAGAAAAGTAAGGTTGAGAGAAAGAAAATGTTTTTTCGGACAAAGGATTCTCTAAACTAGGTTAGATAAGATGTGAGGCCATAAGAGGCACAAATGGACATTTATAAAATGAACGACAGGATAAAGGAATATCGTGGTCGATGAAACTATTTTACCAGGTGATAAAATTTTCATAATACATTACATTGTACTTATCAGAAGAAAAGCAATATACTGGGGTGTATAACATTGCATTAATTACTTCACGATGGAGCGTAGCGAGTAAGCTTAATTCTTGGTTATATGATGAGAAAAATGTAAAATTAAAGGTTTTTAAGAGAATAAAATTATAACATCAAGTTTTGGTCACATTAAATCATACTATTCTGCTAGAGTTAGCATGTTATTAATATCACTAATTAATAAATATAAGAACGTGAGTTAAGATGTGCAACGGAAATATTGCTAGACTCAGATATGGAGTGTTTATGTGTCCACATAAACACTTAATTTATCATCACAGCTGTTCCTTTTCTAATGTTATATGAGCCGAGGTGTATAGGCTTTGTTTAAGATAAATAATTTGACTACTTGACTACAGCCAAAGTGGTTATTGGTATTATTTGTGTTTTAACTACAAATTTGGTAACTATACGGTAAGTTTAGATAGTGTTACTGGTTGTTAGAGGCCGCAAAGCGACCAACGATAGAGGGTTGATGGAGGAAGGACTAAAGGAATAGAATCCTTAGTTAATATTCATATATTCAAACAAGGTGCAGAGCAGAGTCGAATTTTAAATTTGGTGATAAAATCCTAAAATATAAACTTCAGCAGAATATAATGCATAATAAAAAAACAATTCACATTCAATACGAAGGCTTAATTTGTGAACTCACAAGAAAGGAGTAAATTTTTGAACTCTACGTTAGTTGATTTACTTTTTTAAAATTGTCCATTTATTTCCTACTCTTTGCCGACACCTTACAAGAACATGATGTTTCCAGTAGCCTTCTACTTTTTGTAAGACCCATAACGTCTATGGATAAAAGTAGTCGCAAATTTTGAGAACAATTTTTTAAATTTCAAAGCGTGATAAAATGAGAAATAACCAGGAAAATATTTATTTACAAATCTGTAGCATTAATGAGGGCATAGCAAGATTGAAACATGTTTGCTCCATGTCCATGAAAGCGATTAAAGTATTTTGAAAAAAACAATTGGTTAATATTTTTTTAAAAATTAATTACACTTACCATCCCCTCGGACGTATATTTGTTTGTTTCTGGTGGAAATGTTAACAAGATCGTACTGGGATAGTTCTATTCCACTCGCAAAACCCACCCCTGCTTCTTTCCACTCGTACAGGACGTCTTTGGAAGTGTAACCATCTGGAATTATAAATTTCAGAGTAATTACTTCGGATAAAATTATCGTGAATAATATTCCAATGAAATGTAACTATGACAGAAATTTTAACAGTAATGTGCTTCTTTGCTATGTATTTGTTTACTTACAACTTCCTATCATTAACGGGCATAGCTGTGAGTCCATGGGGAATTTCTTCAAGTGCATTTTACAAGAAGCACTTATAGTCAGTCTGAAAAAAACGTATATATTACTGTTATAAGAAATTCTAAATTATTTTTATATATAATGATAAGTAAATACAGAAAAATTAAAAATATAAAAATATCTGGATGTAACTACATTGTCCCAGGCAGTTTCGTCTAATCAATTTAGTTCAATAAATGTACGCCCAATATATTTGCTCCAATGATCCTACTCATTATGAACATTAACGACTATTATTTTTCAATTTACAGCTTTGTACAACGTTTTGGTCCACTTGTATTAAAGACCACCTTGAGTTCAGTCTTTATTCATAACTGAATTAAGATTTTCTTAAGATTATTAATGTTAAATACTTTTGACGTACAGTGTGTATAAAGTCATAATAGAAATTATTATTTAGGAACAATATAAATTTAAGACTATATACATTTATAGACAAAACACATTTAAGGGCAATATACATTGAGGGACAATATACGAGTACATTAGGGACAATATACATTTAGGGACACTATACATTTAGGGACAATATAAATTAGGACCAATATACATTTGGAGACAATATACTCGTATATTTAAGGACAATATGTGTTTATTTAGGGACAATATGCATTAGAGGAAGGTCTCCAAATCTCGGAGACAAGCAATCCTTTCTGATTTCCCTCCTAAGATGAAAAACGTCATGAACATTCAACTAAGACTAATGCACACTTGACCTGCACAGCGCGGCACAGCATCAAGCACACCAGTGCACACTTGTCCTGCACAGCATCAAGCACGCCACCGCACCCTTGTCCTGCCCAGCGCGGCACAGCATCAAGCACGCCACCGCACCCTTGTCCTGAACAGCGCGGCACAGCATCAAGCACACCACCGCACACTTGTTCTGCACAGCGCGGCACAGCATCAAGCAAACCACAGCACACTTGTCCTGCACAGCATCAAGCACGCCACCGCACCCTTGTCCTGCCCAGCGCGGCCCAGCATCAAGCACACCACAGCACACTTGTTCTGCACAGCGCGGCACAGCATCAAGCAAACCACGGCACACTTGTCCTGCACAGCATCAAGCACGCCACCGCACCCTTGTCCTGCCCAGCGCGGCACAGCATCAAGCACACCACCGCACTTGTTCTGCACAGCGCGGCACAGCATCAAGCAAACCACGGCACACTTGTCCCGCACAGTGCGGCACAGCATCAAGTAACACACCGCACATTGCCCTGCCCAGCGCGGCACAGCATCAAGCACGCTACCGCACACTTGTCCTGCACAGCATCAAGCAAGCCACTGCACACTTTTCCTGCACAGCATCAAGCACGCCACCGCACACTTGTCCTGCACAGCGCGGCACAGCATCAAGAACGCCACCGCACACTTCTCCTGCAGAGAATCAAGCACGCCACCGCACACTTGTCCTGCCCAGCACGGCAGAGCATCAAGCACACCACCGCACACTTGTTCTGCACAGCGCGGCACAGCATCAAGCAAGCCACGGCACACTTGACCTGCACAGTGCGGCACAGCATCAAGCAAGACACCGCACATTGTCCTGCCCAGCGCGGCACAGCATCAAGCACGCTACCGCACACTTGTCCTGCACAGCATCAAGCACGCCACTGCACACTTTTCCTACACAGCATCAAGCACGCCACCGCACTCTTGTCCTGCACAGCGCGGCACAGCATCAAGCACGCCACCGCACACTTGTCCTGCACAGCATCAAGCACGCCACCGCACACTTGTCCTGCCCAGCGCGGCAGAGCATCAAGCACGCCACCGCACACTTGTTCTGCACAACGCGGCACAGCATCAAGCAAGCCACGGCACACTTGACCTGCACAGTGCGGCACAGCATCAAGCAAGACACCGCACATTGTCCTGCCCAGCGCGGCACAGCATCAAGCACGCTACCGCACACTTTTCCTGCACAGCATCAAGCACGCCACCGCACACTTGTCCTGCACAGCGCGGCACAGCATCAAGCACGCCACCGCACATTGTCCTGCCCAGCGCGGCACAGCATCAAGCACGCCACCGCACACTTTTCCTGCACAGCATCAAGCACGCCACCACACATTGTCCTGCACAGCGCGGCACAGCATCAAGCACGCCACCGCACATTGTCCTGCACAGCGCGGCACAGCATCAAGCACGCCACCGCACATTGTCCTGCACAGTGCAGCACAGCATCAAGCACGCCACCGCACTTTGTCCTGCACAGCGCGGCACAGCATCAAGTACGCCACCGCATATTGTCCTGCACAGCGCGGCACAGCATCAAGCACGCCACCGCACATTGTCCTGCACAGCGCAGCACAGCATCAAGCACGCCACCGTACACTTGTCCTGCACAGCATCAAGCACGCCACCGCACATTGTCCTGCACAGCGCGGCACTGCATCAAGGACGCCACCGCACATTGTCCTGCACAGCGCGGCACAGCATCAATCACGCCACCGGATATTGTCCTGCACAGCGCGGCACAGCATCAAGCACGCCACCGCACATTGTCCTGCACAGCGCGGCACAGCATCAATCACGCCACCGGATATTGTCCTGCACAGCGCGGCACAGCATCAAGCACGCCACCGCACATTGTCCTGCACAGCGCGGCACAGCATCAATCACGCCACCGGATATTGTCCTGCACAGCGCGGCACAGCAGCACGCCACCGCACATTGTCCTGCACAGCGCGGCTCAGAATCAATCACGCCACCGGATATTGTCGTGCACAGCGCGGCACAGCATCAAGCACGCCACCGTACATTGTCCTGCACAGCGCGGCACAAAATCAAGCAAGACACCGCACATTGTCCTGCACAGCGCGGCACAGCATCAAGCACGCCACCGCACACTTGTCCTGCACAGCGCGGCACAGCATCAAGCACGCCACTGCACACTTGTCCTGTACAGCGCGGCACAGCATCAAGCACGCCACCGCACATTGTCCAGCACAGCGCGGTACAGCATCAAGGACGCCACCGCACATTGTCCTGCACAGCGCGGCACAGCATCAATCACGCCACCGGATATTGTCCTGCACAGCGCGGCACAGCATCAAGCACGCCACCGCACACTTGTCCTGCACAGCGCGGCACAGCATCAATCACGCCACCGGATATTGTCTTGCACAGCGCGGCACAGCATCAATGACGCCACCGCACATTGTCCTGCACAGCACGGCTCAGCATCAATCACGCCACCGGATATTGTCCTGCACAGCGCGGCACAGCATCAAGCACGCCACCGCACACTTGTCCTGCACAGCGCGGCACAGCATCAATCACGCCACCGGATATTGTCCTGCACAGCGCGGCACAGCATCAAGCACGCCACCGCACACTTGTCCTGCACAGCGCGGCACAGCATCAATCACGCCACCGGATATTGTCCTGCACAGCGCGGCACAGCATCAAGCACGCCACCGCACACTTGTCCTGCACAGCGCGGCACAGCATCAAGGACGCCCCGGATATTGTCCTGCACAGCGCGGCACAGCATCAAGCACGCCACCGCACACTTGTCCTGCACAGCGCGGCACAGCATTAAGCACGCCACCGCACACTTATAATTGACTTAAAAATTAATGTCTGTCTGCAAGCGCAACGTGAATTTTACTGTTTTATCAAAGCAATTTTTACATTAAATAGTTTTAAAAGAGATAGTTATTGGTAGGTAATAAGAAGCATAACAATTCTTCTTTATTATTGAAGAATTAATAATACTTTGTAACAATTTTAAGTTTTATATACGTTTTTAATCACTAAATTTTTTTTTATAACATTAAATTAATTGCAACTATGATAAAATTTGCTTATATTTTATATCTGTTGTTTTTGTTACCTTATGACCAAATATTCATAAAGTATAGTGGTATCATAAAAGCAAGTAAATCATTGCAAATTTATTTTTAATATTATATCACAATAACTGTCTATAAGAAATAGTAATTATAATTATGTATTTTTAATAATTAGAAAATTTATGAAAACTTGGTCTAATTTTCATATTTAGTAAAGAAAATAATGGTGCTGCAATTACAGAGGTTTCAAGTTATATTAGTAGTTCAAAGAACGGTAGACCTTGCGCTAGTAATATTTAGGAAAAATTTTACTAGATTGTTATTAACATATTTCAACATAACTGAAAATTTTCTACTCTTTCTTCCTGAAGTGGTCAAAATTATGATCGGTCTTGCCGTTCAGCCAGTATTACCGGAAGTAGCCAGCAACTATACGTGTCATCGTAAATTAGAGGCCCCCCCATCTTAAAACGGAATGAAATGGGAAAAAATCGTAAGCATATTTTTTTGGGATTTATACAAGATTCCTTCTACCAAATTAGAGGCCGTCATTGTGAAACAAAATTAAATGGGGAAAATCTTGCCAATACGTCGTTTGAGCCTTATACAAGATTCTTTTGTACAAAATGTCAAGAGAATCAGTGAATACGTTTGGCCAAAACTGCGTAACAAACAATTAAACAATCGGTCGAATTGAAACAAATACATCGCTTTGCTTGGTCGATAATAGGAAATTAACTTAACCTCAAGGTCAAATTTGTGAATGTAACAAAAGTTTATGATCAAACCTCATGGAGTAAACCATAAAGCCATCGTGACGGAGGCGAAGGAACTTATTAGGGGAGGTGATCCTGTGCAGGTGCGACGTCTTTCCGTTCAGGAAGAATGTATCCGGCTTCCAGACCTTCTCTAAGAAAAGCCATGACATGGAGAACTCATCTAGACCAGGAATTTGGAATTTCAGCCGACGGTCGAACCACGTTTGACGAAAATATACGTCCATTTTGTACATCTACAGACAGGAAAACAAAGTTAAAATTACGTTTAAAAGAATTATTTTTGAAAATTTATGTTTTTTTTAAAACATTCATAAACCACAAGAGACTACTTCAAGTTTGATAATCAGTATTCAAGATCTTTGTAATGTTTTACATCCTATCTTGTCATAAGAAAGTTGATATGATACTTCAAAATATTATTACAAATTGATAACATAACTTTTTATTTCTGTAAACGTACAGCCGAAAGCAGTTTGAATACTTAACTATAAGTCAGACTAGATAATACCTGTTTATTTTATTATAAAAACACAATACAATTTTTGAACATCCAGTATGTTATTATTATTTTTTTTATAGGCCATTCGCCATCATGCAAAATACATACAAAATTGCACCATATTTAGAGAGAGTAAACCAACAAGCTTTCTTTAGTGACCAACTTAAAACATAAAAAGTTAAATCTATAATGTAATCGAAATGTGGTTTCAAACTTGTTGCCTCTTCATATTTACAACAGAAGAATGGACATTAGTTTCTCCTATTATCAGGTAAATTCCTAATCCATGCATATACATACAAATGGTGGCGAAAGTCCGATTAAAAGTATAGTATTATTAAGAATAAAGCAAACGTTTATTACGTAATAATTTTACTGTTGATTAAGTAATAATTTAAAAAGAATATCTCACGATAAGTTGTTTATCATAAAACATCAACGCACAGTTATGAAACGTACCTGCTCAGTTTCTGATATTGGTCCCATACTCTTGATATCCATATTAACGGAAACAACCGTTGGAGGTCCTGAACAAAATACAGCAGCAATAAACAAACCCATACATCAACAGTATATAGAACATAATTTTTAGTTTTGGAACTGTAAAAATGATTTTTACTTGCAAAGTTGTATTGCAGTACTTTTAAAATTACTAAATTTCATACTTTAGTTTTAGCCAATTTTCGTTGGATGATATAGAGTTAGAATGACGTAATGGTAAAACACTTTGCAGTGAAAAGAGCTGGGTCATTGATTCTAACGTCTAGATCATTTTTCGATTTTTAAAAATCAGAAACAAATTTCATTATCGTAATCACCGTTAAAATCTGCGTAAAGTTTAAATTTTAAATTCTGGTTGAAAATGAATCTAACATCGGTGTGGGTTACGATGTAATTCTAAAAAAATGTATATGTTGATTTAAGAAAGATTTTAGCGCTGAGTATAAGAATGAAAACAGAACTCAAAAATTGTAACATAAAACAATTTTGTTGATGTTTTGTTTCCATCACGTTAGCGAGAAAACTGCCAAAAATATTTGTGTTAATGAATATTTATTTTTAATGTAATTAAGTTTTAAATATTATAATTCTTAAAAAAATACTTGATAGTCTGTATTAAGTAATAAAATGGAAAAAGGATTTGGTTTGAAAAGTGACAAGTACTTAATAATTAATTGTACTTGCTTACCTCCCATGTCCGGACGCAGACGGCTGTCGTACCTGCCTCTGGTCAGGAGACTGTCCAGAGTGTTGGAAACGTTGGTACTGAATAGTGTGTAGCAATCGGCTATCGAAAGTAACGATCCAGTAAAAATAACATCTGAAAGAGTGAAGCACATTTGGAAGTACGTGAACAAATGTACAAGAAAGCTGGAAAAACGTTTTTTGTAGAGACTGTACCACTATATTATAACTCGTTTATTTGTATTTAATTGTAAATTTAACTTTGCCAGCTGTTGATACGAGTACTATCCGTGATAAAAAATATTGTGTTTAGTTGGTTCATACCAGTTTGTATTGAGAGTACAATGATCTTAGTTTATGTATTGTAATAGTATTTAAGAATTTAAGTGATCTTTATTTTGGAATTTAGATATTTTCTTCGTTCTTCACAATTGTTTTTGTGCAGTAATTATATCAATTTGTTTGAACTTTATTATATATTATTTTATTTATAATCTATATAATATTAGATTATTTTCACAAAAGAAAACTTATTTTAGATTACTTCAGTTTGAAAACTTGTAAAGGTTATGATGTGCATAATCTTTTACATATGTAAACGATTGTGTGTGTGTGTGTGTGTGTGTGTGTGTGTGTGTGTGTGTGTGTGTGTGTGTGTGTGTGTTTACACATTTACTTAATAGAACTTATGGAGACAATTCAATCAAAAGCTAAAGTCACAAACTAAGGTGTTGTAATCACAAACTAAAGGCAACCAAACACTACACAATTTATCAACATGTAAATTGATGTTGATGTTGATATGATTGATCAATATTAGAGCGAAATTCTTAGTTTTTGGCAGTAATAAACAGTGACACTTCTAATGACGTTCTAAGGGTGAGAAGGGATGAGGGTGAGAAAAGGATGAAAAATAAGTAAAAAATTTAAACATATGAGGATTGTTAGCTGCAATTCCGATAACACAAGAAAACTGTTTGACAATAATTAGAAAATTTGGATACATGAATACATCAATAACGCATTATAATCAACTACTTTTAAATAGAACCATAAACTACCATTATTTATTTAACTTAATTTATGTTAAATAATCGGTAATAATTATTATACAATAGCATATGATAATTTATGTAAGTGGATAATTTGTATTCTTTTTTAAAGCGAACTATATAACAAGAACGGTCTTATTTAACAAAGGTAGATGTCATCATAGTAAGACCTAGACCCAGTGTACCTTGAAAAGAGCGGCGATCTTCACATGTAGATAATTTTTTGAGAGGTTATCGACGTTCTATATCAGGCGATATAAAACACTCTTGCAGATTTGGGTTGATTTGATTTAAACGGCACAAAATCGATTTTTGTAATAGCTACAACTAAAGCTCGTTACGCAGCAGTCCGTCGATCTTTAGCGGCCATTTTGAATAATTTTACTTTTACATATAATATATTTTTGTAGTAACAATGTTTTTTTGAAATGTTAGTTTATGCAGATTTTAATGCTTGTTATGCATTTATAATATGCATATTTTTATTGTTATGTTTTTTTAATATTTTAAGAAAACATAAGATATATTGTTGGAAATTCGCTAATTTTACTTCAACAAAACAGAGGTTGTGGTTACCCGCCTTCGCATTGGTCACTCAATGTTAACGCACGAATTTCTGATGCGATGCAGGAGCCCGCCTCAATGTGGATTTGGTAGAGAAACCATCATAGTAAGACATATATTGCCAGACTGTGATGGTTTCCAAAATATACAAGGCGTATATGTGGTGTGGGAAATTCTCTGCAGACGATGTTGGTAGATAGTGTCTCGATCCCATTGACCGGACTCTAAAATTCCTTCATCGTCTGGATTTGTTTAGCAAAATTTAATTAAAATAATGTTGTAAAACATCTTTAAAGCCCTGCAACAAGTTGTACATATTTGGATATTTATTTATTTATTTAAATTTATTATATTATTGTTTGCTTTGTTTTCCTTGTTTGTTTTTTTAGTTAATATATTGTTGTTTATGGCAAATATTTATAGTTGTTTTTGTAATGTTTCTGATTTTTATTTGTCTTGTTTACTTATTTTCAAAATTTTAATATCGCGCCTCGGCGATGATGACCTTAAAGGTTTTTCGTCAGAAAAAAAATCATCAAAACAGTTTACGCCACGATTATTTCTCTCAGAATTCAACTAATAAACTGATAAATTTAATTATTATCTGACTTACCGTTTCGTCGCTTCAGGGGCGTTATGAAGCGACAGACGAACACACACACACACCGCAAACAATGTTGTATTGAACACTCTGATTTCAGTTAAAAAAGTTGTTCTTAAAATTTAATTAAGAAAATGTTTGGTTTATCGTCTTAACGTCGCCATAAAGAAATGTTTTTATGTTTACATTTCGGCATTTAATATACTTCCGCAGCGGGCGATCAAATCTTTACAGTCCACTGGAATTACACGTCATTAGGGTTCCTTTAACTTTTAAAACTGCAGTAATATATTTAATTACAAAACGTTATTTTCGCTTAAGTAGCTTTGTGTTTATTGCGGTAATAAAAAAATTTATCGAACAGCTGTTTTAAGTCGCCAGCCAGCATAAATATGTTCAAAAGTTTCAAATTACAATCGTTTCCAGAGTAATTTAATATGACAGCATTACAAAGCTTATACTTTACCACCTATGGTGCAAAAAGTTGCTGAAAATTTAAAAGAACACAAATATATGTATTCAACATTTGCTGAATTGATGTCAAATTAATGAAAAGAAATTTAATAAACTAACAAAAATTTATGCATTTTGAATTTGAGAAAATCAGTCGAAAACAAAGCACGGGGAATTTGAATAGGCCTACACTGCGATCAAAATTCGTAATGTAAAATTGAAAAAAAGAGTTTTAAGCGTTTTAAAAAAATAAAATTTATTGATATAAAACATGCATATTTATTATCAAACATTATTTAAGCCAGGAAAATACTGATTTTTTCAAAATTTAATAAATATACCGTATCAACTATGCCGCACTAAGCCTAATGATCAATTAAAGTCAAGATTGAACAACAATTATTGTGATATTTTTGTTGTTTAGTTTCTATCAACATGACTAAATGCCTATTTTAAATATTTTCTAAAAATGTTTTTGACGATTTTTATTTGATTTATTGGCAGCATGATTTTTTGTAATAAGTATTTTTATTTCAGTTCACTTAGCTTCGGTTTGATTTAGTTTCGCATTAAGTGCTTGTTTCATGTTTGAAAACACAGAATAAAGGATTTATATAACTTACATGACAGCAACATGGCGACCAAGCGGGAACTGTGGCGTTAGTGGAAGTATGCACGGTCGTGGAGTGACGTCACACGTGAGCAGTGCCAAAATTTGGAATAGCCAGATAGAGTAAGCAGCAAGGCTAATCAGCTGAACATCTGTCAGCAGTGCATATGGTTTATATTTAGCTTTTAAAAAAATGGCTAAACCGATTTGATTAAAATTTTGTGCATCTTCCCCACATCTTGAAGCTTTTCCCAATTATTTTAACTAAAATATATTTTAATTGTTTATAAAGTAACACAAATTTTTATTAAATTAGATTTAAAGATTTCGTCTAAATATTTCTTCAACAACAGCATTAATAGACTTCTTCGCTATCTCTGTAATAATTTCTTGAGATTTTTACTGATGGTAAAACAGAAAATCGATTTTTTTGTTTTTAGCGAAAAATTAAAAAAACTGCAAATGCGTCAATGAATTTTTTCCACATACTGGTAAAACTTTATATTTTTTTGTAAGTAGGGTAACTACTGTCTAACCACTTGGTTTAAATGTGTAGATTTAATATTAAGTGATCAGTACGCTCGTAGATGCAAATTCGAGCCTTAAACAATTACAAAACATACGTTAAAAATTACATAACCATCTGAACCTTAAGAAGAAAAAAACTTTTTAAAATATTTCCTAGAAATGATGATTAAAAGACCGGAACAATTATGAAAAATTTGGATGTTATATAATAACGTAATGTTTTAAATAGGAAAAAACAGTACTTAATAATTTCTAATTATTAAAATAATTATCAGTAGCTGTAGGACTTAAAATTTCAAACTTCAAATTAAAATATTTCTGATGTTAATTTCTTTTTCATTTAAAATTTAAAATATTGGAGTAAAAATCTTATAACATTATTTTTTTTGTAGAATTAAAGAATATCTCTGCAAATTTTGTTCGATTCAATTATTGTAAATTTGTATCATAAAATACGGTCAGAAAACTTTTTTCATATTAGGAGGCCCAATAGTTCTTATACAATCATATTTATTTATTTTAAAGGTCTTAAAAATGACTAAACTTTACTAATCAAATCTGCTAAGCTGAATTTGAAATATCATATATCTTATACTTTTAATATTTCAATTTTTAAATTGTTTTGTATTACATAGTGTAACAAAAACATTTAAAAGCGTTATGTATTAGTTTGAAAGCTACATTCAAGTGAATTTTATTAAAACAGTTCGAGCTTGATAAGAGTTCGATGATAAAGGACAGGCAGTCTGTCTTAAGCGTTAATTGTTAACGCGACAGTCATTTATCTTTATACTATACAAGCGAACTGTGTAAATGTTATGCAATTAGGTTAACTGCTATTCTATAAATATACAAAGCATTTTATTGTATAAGTAGGTACTGTTTTAGCAATTTAGCCTACTCCGCCCGCTGTATCGCAGGCTCTTTAACCTGATTAGAGCGCTCGCTACAAAGTTATCCTTGCAGATTGTTAACGAGTTTACTTCTACGATTTAATGAGTAAAATTGACATTGAAAAATTGAATATAACCTGAATACTTCAATTTTTGAGTTATAACGAAGATAACGTTGTATAGAGTTCTGTAAAGGTTTTCCTTTTTAATGTAAAGGATGAGTTTGGAATGAATTAACACCTCTCACTATTTTACTGATTGAAATTAGACGTTTAAGAATCGTAAGATTGTCTCGCTGACGTGATGGAAATAGTTTTCCAAAAACTAACATTGATAACATCACGTAAACAAATATTTCCTTACGTTTAAACAAAAATTGTTTTTGATTATCTGGGACAATTTCGCTAACATAAAAATTCGATTATTCTTTCAAAAATTGCGATTATTAGAAACCTTGAAAACATCATAACTTTTTTACTTATTTCAGTTGAAAATCCGGTTACACCATCGTAATTACAGTTAAATCTGTATAAATTAGAATTTTAAATTTGCAAATAAGTTGTAAATAGGAACTGTATTATAATTATTTTTGTATATATTAACTTTACAATCTTTCAAAACTAGATATTGTCAGAATCGATGCAAATGTTATGAAGTAGAATTTGACATAATTAGCAGAAATACTTGTTCAGTGATAGCTGAAATTGTTGTTGATTGACAGCGCGTGCCAGGTCAAGTGACCATCTGTTGAGAGTTCTAGAGTGGATTGTTTATAGGCATCGAACATTGTTGTACACGAAGGTTATCAACAACTGTAATGGTAAGCTTATGAATAAAACAGCCAGTACAAAAAGCTAACTTCTACTAGCTTGTGAAAAGTGGTCTCACACACCACGGCATAGTTGAAATCTTAAATTATCGACAATGGACAATATCGAAATATAAATGTAGAGTATAAAGAAGGAAAGCTTAATTGGTACACGAGCCAATCCCAGTTATTTAACAGCACTTCTACCATTATTTTCTATAAAACTTATGTGCAACAATTATTTATGGTCCTTATGTCTTGGGATGTTTATATTTCACTATATTCCTTTTACATTCGCACCATTGCTTCACTTTACAAGAGAATAAGCGAATCAGTTCTTATACTGTCAATCAGCAATGGTCTACTTCAAAAAAAATGTAATTTACGTAGGATTAACATCTTTAAAAAAACAAACATTAGTGCCACATCTACCTCAAAGTTGGAAATAAAAACATGAGCCCGAACAGCTGATTTAGTTCACCACCTGATATTATTTACAAGAAAATGTTTTTTTGTAGGCATGATGAGTGTATCACTAGCATTCCTGCCTGCCTGTGAACAGGTCTTGTCTGTGCTATTCTCGTCGCGTGTGTGTTTCCATTCATGTGAATGCGACTATTTCCGCCACTGCGGCATGTCGGCAGCCGCCTGCCTTGCAGTTTAGCCGTGGTTATTGCGGATTTATTGGCAATAATTAAACAGCTGACTTTAATGGCTGCTTAAACGACACAACTCAATTTCCGACTCGCTGAGCAAGCAAACTGGCAACGTTTGTCTTGTCCTGTTTAGGGAGTTGGTAAAAACAACGTTTCATGATTTTTTGAATAATTCCTATAGTGCTGATTCTATACTAATTTCTATGGTAATCTAGAACGAACGTTTTTTACTTGTTTAAACCTACAATAAAACAAAATTTAGATTGATTTAAAAAAGTTGTAACCTCCAAAACAAGTATTTGTAAAGTCTTTAATTTTATTCTGTATAGCTACATTCGGTTCAAATAGGTTCGAAACAATTGTTCATTCGAAATTTTGTAATGAAATATGGTAATGAAATATCGTTTAACTTCGCTAAAGCCATACTTGCCGCAGTAACCTACCGCTGAAAGTGAATTGCTTGCAGACCTCAAAGGTGTGTTGGAATATTCTACCCATAGTGTGTTGGAATAACTTGCTTCCGGGTGATATGTCCTGTGAAACTGATGCGATAACTGAGCCAGATCGACGACCGCTTCAGAGCATCATTTCTTACGTCAAAGTGATAACATTTAAAAGTAGGTTTGGTCAATACTGTTTCAAAATAAATGCAACATTATTTGCTCTCGATATCTTTGAAGTCAGCGAAAATCTACTTGAAGTGCTCCATCGAGACAGGTGTACCAATTGTTGTAGTAGAAATCAGATACAGGAATATCTGTACTGCTGCCTCCGGTCCAACAAATTCAGGTGCGGATTCCAGTCCAGCCAGCCTGTTCGCCTCATCACGGCACTCAACTCCCCTGTGTCCTGGTGCCCAGTGTAAAGTAACCTGGTTTTTCAGGGACAGAGCATTGAGCTTGTCGTGACATGCCTGACTCAGTATAAATGTCAATTTGGGTTTTCTTAACACCACCTTGTCTAGGTGTATTGTATGTGAATCTTACACTTCAGCCATATGAATGCAGTTTTCACATATGTGAGTTTAAGGATTCTCTAAAAATGATACCGATTTTAAATTTTGCAATATCCTGGCTCTGGACCTTGTCATAACAGTTCCAAAACAACTCTTTTTTCAATGAAAATTCGTTAAAATGTTTTTCTTTGAAAGTTTTAAATTAAAATTGGGTACAAAATGTAATTTTTCTCTTTCTATGTTACTGCCTTAAAACGTTAGAATGTGAATCATTTAAGTCAGCAATGTGTTTTCTCGTAAATAGAATCAAACAATGTTTTGCGAAATGCTGTTATTTCAGTTTTTCGCTAATTTTTCAAAGTTAAAAATGTTTTTGTATTCGTCCATTGGGTTCGTGCTCGGAAAGTCATGTCTTGTAATCTTCAGTTTACCGTTTAGACTATAGTGGGATAACACAGCCATTATAGAGAAAGTTATAACTCAAAGTTCATAATGGCTAAGTTTCATAATTAAAATAGGAAATATTTTGATTGAGACTCATTAAACTTTAAAATCTATTATCGTTTAAAAATAAGGGGCAAAGTATGAAATACAGCTGCGAAGGTAAGTCTTGCACTCAATTAAAACAAAAAGAATTTTCAAATTTTATTTTAGTCGACATTTTGAAAACAATAACGAAATATATGCAATTATTCTTTCATAAATTACGTGCCAAATTTTAACTTGCTATCATATATATAATTCGGCTGTAAATAATACATCGATTAATAAAACTATTTTCGTTACTTTGTATTACTCGTACTGTATTATTAAAAAAAAAAAGTTTAGAGGTAAAAGTTCTGTTGCTCTTTCAGGACCATGCTTATTTTGATTAAAAACTAATTTTAAGTAAAACTGTAAAAAATCTTGAAATATAATTCTTTAAGGTAGAAATATCACTTCTTTCTTGAAAAATTATAAAATGTTTATTGAATATCCATCTTTATTAAAACATCTATTTTTTACCATTAGATTATGAAACTGCTAGTTTTTATTGAACAGATATTTTAGTTTTTATTTTCCCCATCAGTTGTAGCATATGTGTTCGTTTATATAAGTTATTATAAATTTTAAACAAAAAAATTACACGTGTTTTTGTTTGAAATTTTCGAAATTGAAACTTAACTTTGCGATAACTTATTTTTAACCATAATACACTTTGAAAGCATTTTTTTATCAAGATTATCACAAATACGTTCCCGCTTTGCTATTTTAATTTCAAATTTTCTCAAAATAATTTTGGGAATCGGTGTTTTTGTCGTCTACTTTTATAGCTTGATGTACTTACCAAATTTCAAATGCCCAAAAGTTTCCATATCTTTTGATAAGTGAGCAAGTGACGTGTTGTTTTGTTCTATTATATCCGAACAATGTTTTATTTCTGTTTCGCAGCCGCGAATACAAATGTTTACACGCTCCTGAATGTTCATCTGTCACTACAGAGTTTAGGTTAAGTTCAGTGTTGTGGGGCATTCCTATCTTCTCTCGTTCTATTATATCCGAAGGTATTACTCGAACAATGTTTTATTTCTGTTTCGCAGCCGCGAATACAAATGTTTACACGCTCCTGAATGTTCATCTGTCACTACAGAGTTTAGGTTAAGTTCAGTGTTGTGGGGCATTCCTATCTTCTCTCGTTCTATTATATCCGAAGGTATTACTCGAACAATGTTTTATTTCTGTTTCGCAGCCGCGAATACAAATGTTTACACGCTCCTGAATGTTCATCTGTCACTACAGAGTTTAGGTTAAGTTCAGTGTTGTGGGGCATTCCTATCTTCTCTCGTTCTATTATATCCGAAGGTATTACTCGAACAATGTTTTATTTCTGTTTCGCAGCCGCGAATACAAATGTTTACACGCTCCTGAATGTTCATCTGTCACTACAGAGTTTAGGTTAAGTTCAGTGTTGTGGGGCATTCCTATCTTCTCTCGTTCTATTATATCCGAAGGTATTACTCGAACAATGTTTTATTTCTGTTTCGCAGCCGCGAATACAAATGTTTACACGCTCCTGAATGTTCATCTGTCACTACAGAGTTTAGGTTAAGTTCAGTGTTGTGGGGCATTCCTATCTTCTCTCGTTCTATTATATCCGAAGGTATTACTCGAACAATGTTTTATTTCTGTTTCGCAGCCGCGAATACAAATGTTTACACGCTCCTGAATGTTCATCTGTCACTACAGAGTTTAGGTTAAGTTCAGTGTTGTGGGGCATTCCTATCTTCTCTCGTTCTATTATATCCGAAGGTATTACTCGAACAATGTTTTATTTCTGTTTCGCAGCCGCGAATACAAATGTTTACACGCTCCTGAATGTTCATCTGTCACTACAGAGTTTAGGTTAAGTTCAGTGTTGTGGGGCATTCCTATCTTCTCTCGTTCTATTATATCCGAAGGTATTACTCGAACAATGTTTTATTTCTGTTTCGCAGCCGCGAATACAAATGTTTACACGCTCCTGAATGTTCATCTGTCACTACAGAGTTTAGGTTAAGTTCAGTGTTGTGGGGCATTCCTATCTTCTCTCGTTCTATTATATCCGAAGGTATTACTCGAACAATGTTTTATTTCTGTTTCGCAGCCGCGAATACAAATGTTTACACGCTCCTGAATGTTCATCTGTCACTACAGAGTTTAGGTTAAGTTCAGTGTTGTGGGGCATTCCTATCTTCTCTCGTTCTCTCTCACTCACACCTGTTCAGTGTTATTTTAAGACCGTAATTTCGTACCACCAGTTCACAAGCGGCCATTTTAAATAGCACAAAGTCGAACATCGTTGTGAACTAGGCGTTACACTTTAATTTAATACATAAAACACTTCGTTTGAATGAGTTAACCTTAATCCAGTGCTTAGTTTGTCTGCCAACATAACAGTTTTACAGTATTTATTAGGAACCATTGTGTTTTTGTTACTAAAAGAACTCAACTTGTTAACCGTAAATAAAAACTTAGTTCTTAAAATCTAAGTGTAGAACTAGAGAAAATAGGACAAGTATCTTGTTTAGTACCGAAAAAAGGACATATTCATAAAACTAAGGTAACATACATATTTATTCATGTAAAATAAATATGAATGGCTGCAAACTACGCGAGAAAGTTGGCAATCAGAATAAAGTATTTTTTCTTACAATAATTGTAAACGGTGAGTAAACATTATGAATATTAGGCATATTGCCCATTATTTTTATAAAATATTAAAATTATGATTTTTTGGAAAAAAATAACCGCGCTTAAAAACGAAAATTTAACCGTGTGTGTGTGTGTGTGTGTGTGTGTGTGTGTGTGTGTGTGTGTGTGTGTGTGTGTGTGTGTGTGTGTGTGTGTGTGTGTGTGTGTGTGTGTGTGTGCGCGCGCGCGCTGTGTTTTGAGACGGAAAATATTCTATGACTAAAGTAATATTATAAAAAAAGAAATTTGTCACGAATACAATGTTAAAAATTATTATAAATTGAATGTAGTAGATTGTTTCAGTGTTGCAATCAGCTTGTGTAAATATCGGTCAAAGAAGTTCTATTCAGCTGAATATGCTAAAACCAAAGGTCCGTACAGATCGAAAGTTGCATAACATCGGCTCGTTTGGTTTATAATTCTTGGAAAAATTTCATTAGTAAATTTGAATAATTTGACAAAATGGAAATCTGAATAAAAAAGTCGAGTGTAAAGTTGTTTTACGACGAAACAAGAGTTTTTTAAATGATTGTAAAGAGTACAATTTTTTGATGCAATAAATATTTCAACAGATTTTGAAATGTGAAATTTAAATTTGAAATTGAAGTAAATCAATTCAAAATAAAGTTTTGTTAATACAATATATTAATGGAATGAATATTAAAAATAAATTTTAATACAAAGAACAATAGTATATTAATATATAAGGATAATTAATAGAAATTTAAAAAATAATAAAATAACAAGTGCTTAGATTAGGTATGATAATGTTTTCTTAGAACGCCTTAATTAATATTTAAATCGATAGCATTTAAATTAATATTTAAATGCGATTAACATTTAAATCGAGTTAATAAAGTTATTTTCAAACAGACCTTTATATAAACTGGAACAAAATAGTTCACCCAGTTACCAATAGAGATAAACACGTTATTGTATGTAAAATATTTTGCGAAAAAATATATAAATGGCTTTTTGGTCACAATGATGTATTATTCTTAAATAATGTGGTGTTTATAAACATCATAGATATTACAATTTTACTTCCACTGCTAACAAATTTATCCAGTTAACTGAAGAAAAACAAGCAAACGCTACAGAAGCTGTTCTTATTAAGAGACTTTACATATAAAGCTGGGTTCAAGAGTGTTTTTTACATTTTTTCGAGGAATTAAATAAAAATAATTCACTATAAAACCGTTGTAATACAAATGTTAAAAAAAAATATATGGAATCTAGGACATGATTATACGTACAATAATAACGAAAACGTTCACGTCAAGGCATGCCCTAAAATGCTACATTTTCCATCTAATTGCCATATTGTTCTTTTAACAAAAGTATTAATATTTTTATGGATATTGATATTGGTTAACCGCATAATTGTACAAATAATAATAATTTTATCTCATGCTGTTACAAAATGTTTGTTCTGTAAAATTTTACAAATCAAGTAACACGAAAACGGCTAAATTTACTGAAAATGATTACTAATAATTCTGTTATAAAACCTGTATACAAAATTACAAGCTAAACAAGGGATTTAAACCAACCAACGTGATTCCACATTTGATACCTATTCTTAACGTGCAACAGCACATTATATTGCTACCAAACGCGTAATTACGTTTGTTGGTATACATCTGTTGCTTTAGTTCGATTGTTTTATAACAGAATGTAATGAATGAAATTATTCTAAATACGTTTGAGTAAAATGAGCCGTTTTAGTGCTGTTTCAGTTTAAAAGGCCTCATTTTTAAACAGTATGCTATATTTTTTTTATTTTTTCGCACAATTAGGCTCTAATAGTAACAATGTTTATTTCAGTACATTTATCTGTTCTTGAAATATTATTGTATCTGTAAAAAACAAACAAAATGGCGGATAGAAGGAAAACTGAGCATTTTAGGACACACATTGATTAACTTTTCCGTCTTTTGTGCATTTAAAAACCTTTTAGATTAATTAGGGGTTTTTAATTACCCTGATAGGTAGGCGCATACGTTTTTAATATCTAAGTCCTTTGTTTGATGGCTGCGTTTGTTTCAACTTAGTGCCCTACCGGGTCTGAAGTAGTCCATGAACGATAAAGGTTTCAACGTCGGCGTAAAAAGTCTTTCGGTCATCGTCGGGGTTTGTTTTGTGTTTTCCATATACTCTTGAACCGTTAATTACTTATATTTAAAGTTTGGTAAACTGAATTTAGTCACGAAGTAACCAAAATCCGACTAACCGATCTTGAGAAATAAGGACGAGTTTCAGTTTTTTATTGATTACTTACGAGCCTGAAAGTTCGGGATTGTTTGTGTAACGTTTTTTGTTGATTTATTTTAACGTGACAGTCCGAAATGTAACGACATACGAGTTGCACGGTAGTGTTTGGGCAAACCAAATTTTATCGTTGTCCATTTTAATAAAAATCGCACAATAGTGTTTAGTGTTTGTGACGTGTAATTTAAATGTTTTGTTAACTTTGTGACAACGTCGACAGAGAGATTTGACATTTTGTACTACGGACATTTCGTAATCGCGTCAGCCTTTACGAGGTAAATAAAAAAGAACACTAGACGGCACAAATTAGGTCATAATCCTAATTATTTAATTATGTAGTCCGGCTGCTAAGTTGGAATAACGGAATTATTTTAATTCAAAAGAAAAACGCTCAACGAAAATATAAATCCAGTTTTCCATTGTACTTTAGTTGTAAATATTTCAAACTTTACTTGCAATATTTCTGGTTAACACAGTAACAGGAATTACAAAAATGTCATAAATACTTTTAAATAAAAATTCTTACCCGAGGTAAGCGGCAGGGTAAATCATTGCAAGGACAGTTACTTACCGGGGGCTGTGCTTTGAGGTATGTAAAATATTTTTTTAAAAATTCCTGTCTTCTGTCCTTCGAGGAATGTGTAATACAGAATTCTTGAAATAAGACTTGACGGTGAATCTTTTATGTCAAACAACCTGAATCTTTTAAAATACAAGAGATAAATTCGGGAACTGCCATTCAAAATTGAGCTTTATTAGAATTCTAATTTTCAAAATATTAAGCAATTTTCTTGTTTACGTGGTTTTGTAAATTTTTAATTTAGGAAGGCATTTTTTTGTCTATACTTTTAATCTTGTTTTTCATTCTTTCAATGTTTATACTTCAACATTCAAAGTTTCAAACATCATTTCTTTACGTTACTTGCGCAAACTTTTATGCAAAATAACGAAAGGCAGCTGTTTTTAAATTTTATGCTTTTTGGTAAGACGATTGTCAGCTGATTAGTCAGAACAGCTTGTAAAACATCTTTAAAATATTTGTGCTTTAAATATGGAAATTTTCAAATTAAATTGCTAAAAAAATAAATAATTTGTTCAAATGCGATTAGGCTAGTTTTTCGTTTTCATTAGGGGTCAAACTTTATAAATTTACATATAATATGTTTTATGTATAATGTCTCTTTTCATTAAAATGTTTTTGGAATATTAATTCTTTTTTTTGAAAACAATAGACAGTAAAAGTATAACCTCGTATACAAATTTATGCCACAAATTAACGCTTCCAAAGATGATAAGCATGTTTAAGAGTAATTGTCTGGAACATCAACAAAATTTACATAATCATGACAAGAGACTCTCTCTCTAATATGATAAAACAAAATATTCAAGAACAATTTTTTTCTTAATATTTAATTGAAAATCTGAATTTACCATCATAATTGGCTTAAAAGTGTGCATATATTACAATTTCGAATTTTAGAAATGAACATTAACTCTGAAATCATTTTCTTAATTTTTAGATTTTGAAAACTTAAATTTGCAATTTATACAGTTTTTAACTCTGATTACGACTTTGAATTAGAATATTAAAAAAAGCGTAAAAGAAAAAAACATTAATTTTTAAAAATTTAAAATTGCAATTATTTTGAAACTGTGTGTGTGTGTGTGTGTGTGTGTGTGTGTGTGTGTGTGTGTGTGTGTGTGTGTGTGTGTGTGTGTGTGTGTGTGTGTGTCCAAAAACATAGTGATATTCAGAGGTAAGGCTCGCATTCAATCCAATATCCCGGGTCTGGATTTTTTGGGTCTTACAATGATTGCCGCTTCTAACTATGAAATCCAATACTAAACAAAATACATTGTATTTATTGTACTTTATTAAAAATATTGTATAATGTAATTTAGTATTAAAAAGATAATCTTTAACTGTTATACTTTTATTTCTGCATGTAGCATTATTGCGTTATTTTAGGCGAATGACAAAAAATATATGAACAAGACAAAAAAAAATACTGCATGTTATCTTTTAATTACTCGTAAATTAAGAAATTTAATATCGTAATAAAAACCGTCTAATAATCGTAATTGATTAATTAACTACATTAAGCTGCATATGATTGACAACAGCGCCGCTAGATGGCAACAACGTAACTGCTCCAGAGCGGAGGCTGGCCCGTCATGCGCGCTGACGGAGAAATTCAGACAGTCGTCATCTCGAGAGGAGTGCAACGTTGTTGGGCACGTCATCCGTAAATTTAGAAAATAATCGACAATCAGTGCACGGCCGATTTTATCAGCTGCGGTACCAGTTGGGAAATAATCAGCTGTTTTTTTTTAATTAATGTAATAGTTTTCGTGGTGTGAGGTGCGAGTTTTGGACTGGAAAATGGCAATCGGTCGTTGTGGTGCATCGATCAGGCTCGCTCTCCCCCCAGCGCCCCAGCCATCGAGATATATGTCGAGCAATTGAGTTTCCAAGAGGTAAATAGGTTAGAAGTTAGTCCCGTTAAGCGTTCCAGACGACCAGTCTGATTCCCTGGCATCCGTCGTTGTTTATTTTTAAAATGGTTCAGATTAATATTTAGCGATAAATTGTAAGATTACACGTAGTGTAGTAGATATGTAGTTGTAGAGATTTGCCGGGATTTATTTTAATAACAGAATAGTGTTTCAATTACAAAAATTCAAAGTTTTTAATTGATATTTAAGGAATATATTACTACCTTATGCTTCAACACAACTTGTTAAATTTTAAACGATCGATAGTTAAAGTATGTAATTTTGATAATGTTTACAAGAATAAATTATTTTTTAAAAATTTAATACAATTCAAAAACCGCAAGTTGTTTTTGTTAAATTTTTTAAAGCAAACCCCTAGTAAATTACCTTTTATTAAATAAAAACGTTTCGCAAAATTTTATATCTGTATGTGGTCAGAATATCAGCTTTCAAATTTGAATTTGTTTGTTAGTATTTATAATTTATGAGTGTATAAACATTCAAAAATGACATTTTGTGAAAAATTCGGATTAGTAGTTTGATAAATTTAAGTTTCAAAAATTCGTAGTTTTCCACTAACTTCCAACATTTTTTATAATATTTAAAATTAGGTCACTGGATAGCGGATTACATTTGAAGTTGTCCACCAAAAATCCTATCTCAAAACAATAATTAGAATCAACACCAAAAATTAGTTTTTCTAGTTCTTAAATATATAAATTATCAAGTTTTGCATTGTCAAGCGTTTAAAATTTAACAGCTGACATTTTTTTACTTAATAAATTATACTGTAATTATTATCAGTAAATTTTAAATTGAAATATAAAAGCTATTTGAGCGGTCATAGCTGTAAAACTTACACCGTATTCATGTAATGAGCGCCATTGCTGAAACCCATTTTTTTAAATGTGCTCAAAATTAATACATCAAAAAAATTTGATTTATGTAACTCAATTTTAGTATACTGAAAATGTTTCGTGACAGGATTTTATTTTCACACAGTGTTTTTCTGTCAACACTTTTACGAAAGCCCATAGGCTACTTCTCGTTCTCTTTAACCGATTGTTACGAAATTTATATCATATTTACAATACGTAGAAATCAGTTAAAAAGGAATGGACGAGGAATAACGTTAAAGTTGTATTTGTAATTATAAATTTACGTTAATGTTAACTTCAATAAAAATGTCAGTTATGCTTTAAAAATGGCTTTGTTATTATTTTAGTAAAGTTAAAGGAAACATAAATATAATAATAACTAATTATTTTTAACTAATAGAAACGGTTTAGAAAGAATGTCAAATAAGAAAAATTTTTAGTTGTTTTATTACTCCTTAAAACTCTATCAAAGAAGGCTTTATTTTTACCAATAAATGAAAAAAAATACTTTTAAAATGTGATTTTTTCGGCAAATCAAAAAATAAAATGTAATTTAAATTTATAAATTGATATTAAAATTTTATTTTATCCCTAACTTATACATTATTGCTGATCGTTTTAAATTCTGATAATTATTCATAAATGATTTTTTTTAATTACTAAAAAAATGCATTTTAACATATGTTCTTTAAGAAAATTTCTTTAAGAAAATTTGAATGATTTTTCGATAGATTAAAGGCTGACTCTAGTAGTACTTTTTTGTTTTAACATTTTGCAATATCTCGTATGGTTTGAAAATTATGGCTACAAATAAAATAGCGGTATTTTTGATACACGTGAATGAAAATACCACTACTTTTGTGTATAATGGTTTATTACATTTTATAATTAAACATTAGTATAATATTTATAACCTCATCAAGGGAAAATGACCGAATAATGTTAAACTATTGAATTTCGTGTGGGTTATAAGAATTACGTAAAGTGAGCAACTGAAATCTTTATAAATTTCCAAACGTCCTGTTACATTTTTTTTTGTTTTTTTTTTGTGTTTAACATCCGACTATTGTGCACACTTGGGCTAATGCAGACGATGGGATGATTTATAGCGTATGAAAATGCCAAGCTCTGGCCGGGAATCGAACCCGGGTCCTCGGGGTGAAAGCCCAGTACGCTATCAACTAGGCCACCGAGACGTCCTGTTACAAAAATGTTATCTAAAGCAAAATCTAAATTTGTAAACTTCATATAACAAAGCCATAATATAAATTGTATACAAAATACGTTTTGTTGTATACGTTTACTCAAATTCAGTTATTTTCAAAATTAGGATTAAAATAAGATAATAAACTACAAAATAGTCAAGAAAAATACATTTTAATTTAAAAAATATATAACAAGACTATTTGCTTGTAAAGTCTAAATATTTGTTAATAATACAAGAAATTATTTTTATAACTATTATTAATCATTTAATTTATAAACTCCCAATCCTGGATCTCGTCATAATTGCAAGTTACCGTAAAATATCTTGGACACTTAAGGAAAAAATGACAAACAGAAAATATTAACCAACTCTAACAAGAAACAAAACAACAAATACTATAAATAAAATGTAAAACAGCTGTTGTTTAATATAATATACTGATTATCGAAAGCAACCTATTATTACTATTCATTTCTCATTGAAGCTTTCGTCTTTTATGTTTAGCCTTTCTTAAAAGTTTGACTAAACAAATAGAATTGTTATGATGAAATTTGAAACCATGACATTTAAAATAAACCTTCAACCGGTTTTTGCGCTGTTTACTAGTCTCTAAAAACAATTATTGTTTTCAACTTTTACCATAAATAATTATACATAAGGATAACAAGCAGCTTTGTCTGAGATACTGAAAGTTAGCACTCTTAGCATGTACTATTATAATAAATATTATGTTTGAACAACACTAAATAAAACACGACTGTTTTATAATAACTTATTATATTCGCGCACTCTTGATGTGCAATTTTAGTACACTTTTTACGGATTCATTTGCAAACAGGCAGTCAGATAATCATGTAATAATGTGGCTTGTATTACATAACGTATGGTCGTACTACAAATTATGCCAGCACAGGCTATATCGCATCGTATGCATTAGAACTAAAACCCCAGTACATTAACATTATGCATATAAGTTTATTACCGTGGTTACATCAACATTTCCATGTTTTATGTCTGTAATAAATCAACGAAATTAGCAACACTAACCAACATTAGTCTAGTAACAAATTGCTGGTAACAACGTCAACTGTGCAAGTAGTTTGTTAGTTGCGTATGTGTATTTGTAGATTTTTTGTCAGGCGTGTCAGGTATTTTTTTTGTTATTTGTGCTAACAAGATAATGTTGTTACTTATTGTCTTGAATTAGCAAACTCAGCGGCAGTTACTAATAGTTAGACTTTTTATCTTTAAAACAAATTTATTTCTTTTATTTCACATTATGTAGAAGATCAGCGTTAAAATATGCTTAAATAATCATTTTATTTTCCCAAAAACATATTTGAGACGGTTGCCGTAAGTGTTCAATTTTGTAAAGTTTAAGGTGTAATGCAGAATGTGAAGTTGACTGTGATAATTAAATTAGATATTCAAAAACGTGTAGAATGCAAATTGTATTGTTAAAAACTCGGTTAAATTCCACCAAACCTAGGAAAATAAACACACATTCTTATTGTAAAAATAGAAAAATCAAGAAGTAAGGCTAAAAAATAAACTTCTCTAAAGTAGATGGTTATATTTGGTGTCGGATTACAAAGGATAAAGAGCTTATTACGGCTTTATTTTGAGAACAAGAAAAACAGTAAATGCAGCGACAAAGGATTAATTTGTGAACAGGTAATCAGATATTCATGTACATAATGACGTGGTATGCTGTACACAACTTATATACGATAATTTGATATATATATATATATATATATATATATATATATATATATATATATATCTAAAGTAAAATATAAATTTCTATAATGCGTATAACAAAAGCCATAATAATAAGCTGATGAAATTAATAATAGTTTTCAGTAAAACAGCTGATTTATTCCAATAAACATTTTTCTAAAATTATCAACTGTTTATAAACTGTTTTGAACAAGTCAAATATTTTTAAGTTAATGATTTTTTTTAAATAAAAAAAAAGTCATTGGCACTATCGACAGAAGCATTACCTTCTTAATATATACATAACGTCTCGAGAATATAGAAAAGTTCTTTGAATAAATTAGAAAATTTTAATTTTCATATTACGAAATACTATATTGCAAATAATGAAATCAAACGCATGTGTTATTACTGAATATAAACCGTATACCATTGAAATGTTGCTGCTGGCAATATACACAATGTACACAACATCATTACATGCGCGCGCGACGAGAACATGAGAAGAAGAAAAGTGAAGAGAAAGAGAGAGAGAGAGAGAGAGAGAGAGAGAGAGAGAGAGAGAGAGAGAGAGAAGAAAGAGATGAGAAAACATGCACGTTGTATGTACATACAGGCACAAAACATACATATGCGCGCAACCAACTCAGTCGGAACCGGCAGACGAAAGAAAGGAGAAAACCTGAGAACTGTAGGGGGTCTGCGTAATACTTCCCCTATTCGCGTTACTTACGCTTCGTAAGCATACTCGATGAAACCGAATCACTCCATGGTGACACATACAAAGTGCACAAAGCGGTATGTGAAGATAACGCTTCAATATGCAAAATATTTTTTATGCAAAATATTTTATTTGTCACAAATTTTAAAAATTTACAAATATGACAAAAAAATGTGGAATTCTATACGTAGCAAAAGATTTCAATATTTATTGTACTTATCATGCATACCATCTATCATATGCATAAAGAAACACTCATGCATACATTTACAGTTACTGAATAACAATAATAGCATATTCTTGTCAAATTTTATTTGATAAAATTTTAATGCAATTCGCTGCCGCTCCTAGCCACGGTGTTGACATAAATAATAGGCTCTGCCTCATTCATTCCCCTCCTCCGTACTTTTCTCACAACAATGTGTGTTTTAAAATTTGTTTTGTCGCCAACCCCTCTCCTCCCACTTTGCCAGAAATAACTTCGTGAAACGCATTAATCTGACGCCTTCATTCAATAAAGTAGTGTAAAAAAATACAAGACTTGATTTGTCGGCGTTAGAATACAGTAGACGGATATAATAATAGCTGCACTTGCACTTTGTATGTACTAAATGCACTGTAGTTGTTGATAATGCATTTATAGCGTCTAAACATTAATCTGTAAATCGTGAAATTTAGAGTTGGCAGTGTAATAATTATTCTAAATTAACGTAAATATTCAGAAACTTTAAAAACATTTCTTGTTTAGTTTGCGTTACAAAATTGTACCAAGCTGATGTACGTGTACAGAGTTAAGTTGCATTAAAGTAGTCCAGGGTGTTTATGAGGAGGCGTCCAATTTTAAAAAGCTTGGTGGTCGACGTGGCTGACACAGGTCAGTTTGCTGCATTTCTTAACGGCTCACCACAAGGTCGTGAGTTCGGGATTACAGTTACTGCCGTAAGTTTTACTTTTTTCCGTTAAATCCGATACTCATTAGTATAACTGGCATAAAGTATTAGTGGAAATTAAGGAAAAAATACACTTTTCTCAATTTGAAACAATGGTTGCACGCTGACTTGATGTAAACGACTTAAAAAAAACATTTAACAACTTTTGCATAAACATTTTGTTAAATAATTTGTTAATAATAAATAATAAATTTTAAATAATTGAGGTTAACATTCTGTTAAATTACACTAAGAAATAACTTATTGTTAGGATATTATATTAAATATAGTAAAATGTTATCAACTGAAGTAATGTGATTTTTTTAAATTTTTGTTTCAGAGAGTATTTTGAGATATTTTTGTTGTTTCGCTTATCTGACCCTTTTCTATATTTTGTTTATTTTACTGTACTTTTTGTATATGAAAGTATATTTATGTTTATAAATAAACAAATAATTTTTTTTTTTACACGGAACTCAAATAAGTTGTAAAATACCAAAGTGTATTTATTTTTTATCTGTACGAACACGAATATACTTTCTTTGTGCTTTGTACGATGAGAAAGCAAAATGATAACAGATAAATACTGCACACAAATGGTATACCATAAAAATATAAAAATAAAACTGGACTCTAGGGGACTATTTGTCAGTGTAAGATAAGAGTGGAAGCATAACTTTCCTTACCTCAAACGTCCCTACGGGGAGTTTCAATTTAATTAAGGCAGCTTTTGAATTTTTGTCTTGATTTAAAATTTATTTTTGTTATGATCTAGTCTACTACATAAAGAATATGACAAAACCTTTACATGTATTTATAAAATACCATAAATATTTGATTTTGCATCAATGAGATTTCTTTATTAAAATAACAATGTTTAATGGTCTAAGTAAGTCCATATGTTTTCCTCGTACGGGGTACAAACAAGAAATTAAAACTATATTTTTTCATTAACTTTACTTAATTTTTCATAATAAAATTTTAATTACGAAGAAAATTAATGGTTTTCAGCTTCTAGTACGTCGGTTTTTAAATCACTTCTCAGTGAGCACATACAATATGACTCAAAACTAAATGCGAATTTTCAGTTATAATGTGTGTGTGTGTGTGTGTGTGTGTGTGTGTGTGTGTGTGTGTGTGTGTGTGTGTGTGTGTGTGTGTGTGTGTGTGTGTGTGTGTGTGTGTGTGTGTGTGTGTGTGTGTGTGTGTGTGTGTGTGTGTGTGTGTGTGTGTGTGTGTGTGTGTTCTTAAACAATCTATCACTTTGGTTAGTTTCGATTTACGAACAATATATTGCTTATAGTTTTAATGTTACAATATCACTATTATAATTTCCATTAAAATTGCATAATTTAACAATTAAAATTTGAAACCTCGATGAAAATACGAAATGTTAACGGGCATATAACAATATTTGTTTACGTAAGGTTGTTGAATGTTGTTATTTTTTGGTAATTTGTTTATATCACGACTGAAACAGCTACACGTAACGATTATTTGTTAAATTCATTGCTTTGTATTGACTTTTGAACTATCGCAAATTGGTTTTTGATTTTTGACTTTTATGGAATCTACATGTTACATTCTGCAGCTCACAGCTCGGCGATCGTACTAGAAGATATAATTACTTAAAATTACATAATTCTTTTACTAATTTCTCCGTCAAAAATAAATTTACATTTATATTCTCTCTGGTCCTCTCGAAAGATAAACTAAAAATAATTCTTATTTTTATACTGAATGTTAAAATTATTAATATTTTGATAAGATAAATGTTTGTTTGTCATCGACTGTTAACGTCTTGATAATAATCAGGATGTTATTATCTATTTACTATCAGAAATAATTTCTCTTACGTTAAAACATTCTAATAAAACACTGAAAATGGAAGAAAGTTACCTACAATGCACTTATTTTATTATTACAAGCGTCATTTCACTTGAATATCATCCTTACGTAATTAAGTTTGATGTAAAATATTCGCTTATGTAACAGCTGCAGGATGTACTGGCAAACCCAACAGCTGATATTATCTCTTCGTAACTTAACAACAGCTGTTAAGTAAATATTGTGTCCAACAATCAAAATAGTTGACATGATTATTTAACAACATTTTTAACAGTAATTTTTTTGAAAACAGTTTTTCTATGAAATTGTAATAGGTTTTTTTTTTAAATTTTAGATAGTTATAAATTTTTAGTTTACTAACTTTATATGAACATAAAGATACATATAAATACGTAGTGGTACATAAAGATAATTATAGCCTGTTTTACTTTATTGGTATGTCTATAAGTTCGTAGGAACACACAAAAACATAGTTTTTATTAACATCTTTTTAAATTTAATATCTCATTATACATACATATATACAGTACCTAATGTGTATTACGTTTTTAAACTAAATTTTTATTAAATGCTATATTTATTTTCATATAACATAGCCTATGTATACATGGGTGCGTGCGCATATTGCCTTTGCCCGGTTGACCCGACTATTCCTGTATAGGACAAACAGTAGGATACTGTCAGTTGAAAGAAAGTCTGACACAATCAATTTGAAACTTCTTGTTAATCTGTGTGATACCTACCTTGTTGCAAACTGCTGCTTTAAATAATGATTTTCAAGTGTAGTTTCACACAAAGCCATTGATTATAATTGATTGTTAAATCCAACCCCAGATTTGGATAGTTAGGAAAATGTCTTTTCCCTTTTATTGTTTTAATTCTTTATTTAAAATTAAGTTTGAATAATTTTATTTTATATACGGCTGTACCTTGTCTTTTGAAAAGCTTAGTCGAAACAACTTAAGCTTTACTGATAAATTTTGTATTGATCAGTTACTGAATTTATTTAGGTTATTCATTAAATTTAACATCTGCTTTGTTCAGCCCATATATTGAACATTTATGACATCATCTACAAAATAAAAATTTCTCTTGTTGCAAAATTATATTTACAGACTTTATTTTTGAATAACTAAAATTTCTGTTCTTATTATGCTATGTTTATTTTAAAAATTATGCTAAAAAAGAATGCTAAGTTTCTTCAAATTGTAAGTTTTATTATTTACAATTTGTTCATCTATACACAATACTTATCAAATATTTAATTGTTAATTGGAAAACCTTTTTTAAGAAAAATACTTTTATCCTTTATATTTATTTAGTTTAACTTAATTTAATTCATTGAATTTCCTTATTTCCATTAATAAATTAATTCTTATTTAATTTTATAAATTTATTTAATATCTACAAAATTTTTTAAATGAGCTATAGTTTTATTATATTATATGTAAATTAATATCTAATTATCTGTAATTTATATTCCATGTGATTTTAAATATATCACAACTTATATCAATTAGGAGCCAAATCACTCAGTTATTACCAAAATTAAATTTTGAGTCTATATTTTAAAAACCATTTGTTTGAAATTTCTAATTGTTGGATGAATTTACTACTTTAAATTTAAATAAATGTTGTGAAAATTTGATGAAAAACTTTAGATATTCATAAATCGGTAACTTAATAACCAAAGCTCTTGGAATGAAATAAAAATGAGAAGGATCGTACTCTACTTGTGGTGATGTTTGTTAGAAATCGGTTACGATGTTGTATCGGAAATTCCCTTTCGTCACGTGTTGTCGAGGATTTCTCCTGATCCTGGGTGTTAATGAGGTTTCCTTCCTGTTCTGATCTTGATTAGTGTGTTGTTTCTGGAAATCTGGTAAAGTTAGCTGCAATATGATATCTTCACAACTTTGTTAACGATATGAAATTTTAATAATTTTAATTATTTTGACTCTATTAATTGATCACTTCATTCGATATAACATAAATATTGCTAATAAATAAATAGCAGAACATGTGATGTAAATAAATATAACAGAAAATATTGCTTGTAAAAGGTATATATGACTTTTTTCTTGATTATAACTTAATTAAATGCATTTTGTCTTATAAAGTTAAATTTTTAACATGTCGGCATATTTTTAACTTGTCTAGTTAAATTTGGGTTTACCGACTTATTTAAGCTCTGATTTTTATACGAGTACGTTTACATTTGATTATACACTCCCATATTTAAATACTATTATTAAGTTTAATTATGATTTATGAACTTTTATGATCAAAATGTGTGTGTGTGTGTGTGTGTGTGTGTGTGTGTGTGTGTGTGTGCGTGTGTGTGCGTTCGTGCACGCGCAAACAATTTTTGATAAACAGAGCTTTTTAGAATGGACTTCTAATCCAAGCGGCCTCTTGTAACAGAATTTGTCCCCTACCTTCCATTAGTACATATTTGAATTTTAATGAAATAATTACATTTTTATTAGTTATTTATTTTCTTGTCCTTATAAGATTAATTTACATGTTTTCCATCTTTAATATATATAACAACCTGTTTTTTATTAACAAAAATTTTACATAAATATTTCCTATTATTGAAAAAAAAACCGAACCTCGTCTCGTCAGATTTTGCTTTTGGTCGGAACTGACTGTTCATTCACTTGATCATAATTCATTCAAATTTTGAAATAAAAAAAAGTTCCAGGTTAAAACAGAAGCAAGACCGTCATCGACTCTGATTTTTCTGATAGTCACGTATTGCAAAATTAAATCATTTTATATTTATACTCCTTTGAGTTTTAAATATTTTTAAAATAACAAAATCCTATAAACAGATTTACCTGTTGGTTTTTGGCAAAGGGTACAGCACCGAATTTTTTTAGAAATTAAAGGATTTATTCAAGCTGTTTGAAAAATATAGTTTAATTGAAAGAGAGGAAGTTTGCTTCATTTTTTGCACTATTTATTTTATCTGTGACAAAGCGATTTTCCATTTGTTATTGTCCGTGTGTGAAAGTAAACGAACGACAAATTAAGTGGTGCGCCTCGAGGGTCGTAAGATATTAACTTTGTGTCCTGTTGTCACTAGTTTCCCTCGCTTTTAATTACGAAATCTACCACGTTGGCAACCCTGCGCCACAGATGACCTCAATGTTCACTGCATGCTATCTACAGTCTAAATCCGTGCTTCACTACAGGCTATCAATCTTTCATCTATGTTTGCGTTTCTGTAGCATTCTAACTATTATCAAAAACTTTTATTTGAATAAGTGAAATATGTGTCATCAACAAATACAGTTGATCCTGTTATGAACTTTGCAATTGAAGTCAAGCACGGTACAATTAATTGTGCTATAACAAGCTGTTACTAAAGGTGAATATGATAAATGAAGCTCAGTGTGCTACATAAATATTATTTGTGACTATAATATTAGTTAAAACTTGTTTACAGAAACTGATATTCATGAAGTACAGTTACTATTATTGAAAAAATTCATTTCACAAAGCTTCCTAAATTTTACAAGTATCACATCAGGATCAACATAAAGCTATCGATAGGTCATCACGTATCAAGTAATATTAATAAATGGCTGCAAAAACTTAGCCAACACATTCTTTTGGATTCTCTAAAAAAGTAGGCCTACATTTCGTGAGTTCTATATTGACAAAAACACGAAAAATTAACCTAATGTCCCACACTCGGTCGGTCGGTTTATCTCAGATTTTGATTACATTTAAAGATTCACATTTTTAATCAGTACAGGGCCTAAAATAATATGAAAAATTAAGTTTTTAAAAGTAAAAGAAAAAGCGGAATCAAAATAAACTAAGAAATGGATTTAGTTTTGATCCAGTATTTTTTTAAATCATTGAAAGAAAACCAATGTTCTCAGAAAGTATTTGCAACCCAAGCAGACGTTAATATAGGAACAGAAGTTTAGACTGTTATAGTTGCAATCCCAAAACTATTAAGCGGTTATTGCAGCAACAACTAAGTATATAGTTAAAAGTAAAAGATATTCCTAACAATCCAGATGGTAATCTGTACCGTAAGACAATGTAACAGACAAGCTGTACATGCTACAACTAGGCGTAGTAATAGTTAGCAATGTTATGTACTGATATAACATGAGACAGCTCAGATCCTCAATTAGATATCTAAGATAAATATAAGTTGAATTGTGTAATATCAATAAGATGATACCCTAAATAAACAGCTGTTCGGAAGGAACGATTGAGACGACCGACGAGTCTGTTCTAGAGTGAGGCTAAGGCTAGTTCGCGCAAGGCTACTGCACGTAGATAGGTGAAATTGTGCATCGTGATTTTGGATATACAACATTCTCGTGAACACGCGAACGTCATAAATTTCATGCGTAAGGCCTATTTTTTTGATTGTAGTGCCAGTAAGGAGAAAATTTTATAAAAAAATTTGACAATGCAAACTTGGGTGTTTTCACCGATTTTGTAGCTCCGTTGTTAAGAAAAGAAATATCGGCTACCCTAGGGGAAAACCACTAGACTCTGATTAGCGGAAAAATAAACAATCAAGCTGTTTAATACCATTAATGTCTGCATCTTTAATTCTTTTTTTTCACTAATATATTTTTGTGAAGGGCTCTAGTTTATTATTATTTTAGTTAGTCATAGTGACGTCACTAATAATAATATTTGTTACTTTTAGTGAACCTTATATCTTCCAGAAGAATATAGTTTAGTTATTTTTGTTTTGTTAAAGTTTCTTTTGGTGGATAATTGACATTTATTGTGTAAGGTGTTATATTCCAAAAGGTTGGTAAAGATTTAAATTTAGCTGTTGAGTTTAAGTTAAAGTTTAAGTTTAGTTTTGATTTTGTTGTTGTTTGCCTTACTGAAAATTGAACTAATTTATCAATATAAGTGTTCTGTGTTTTAATTATTATTTTTCCCCTTTCAATTTTATACGAAAACAGAAGTAATTAATTTAAATATTTTTTTCCTGTTACTACTTACTTTTTTTTAACTTTTAATGTGTCATATTAAAAAAAACAAAACAATTACAATTTTTTGAAAAGCCACAACTTTGATTTCTTTGGTCACCCTGAGCATTGTAACCTCCCACAGGCATTCTCGTTGTCTTGGCCTAAACAATGGGGTATAAATTATATTAAAATTAAAGACAACGTGTTGCTCAACAAATGATTCATTAAAATTAGATACAAAATACGTTATGGCTCACACCCCTTCTCCTCTGTAACTAGCAAATAATTAAAGATTTATTACGGGAACGTAATAAATAGTCAGACTAATAACGTCAACAGTGCTTCTTTGTAGAGACAACACTAATATTTGACTTCCTATATCTTATTCTGTTGTCTCTACAGAACATTTTCACCAGAAATACTATTATAGAGGAACAACTCCTACAGATAATTATGTTGGGCTCTCTGAACTATGTGATACCGACAACACAACTGTATTTCAAATACAACAACCTATAACGTTACTGGAGTGCAAAATAATGGCACTGAGAAATAATCCCAGTATCACACATTGTTGGGATTTTGTCGGAAAAGTTGGGCAATGGTTAGTTAATACGCCAACGAATTATCTTCAATGGGCCAACGAGCTGTTTGTTTGCTAGGCCAACTGTTACATTCATGAAAACCTCTGCTGTTGGTCCAACATTAATTCTTAGTTGGCAGCAAATGTAGCAAATATTTTGTTAAAATAAATATCTCGTAAATTAATAGAGTGTAATTATTCCAAAAGTTTGAAAACAGTGTCTTATTTGTTAGTATAATAATATTGTATCGATGTTGTAACATTTACTGCAAAGTGCAAGTGCACCTGATGACTTGCACAGAATTGCCAACAACAGAACAAATTTTTTTAGCATAATTTTGAACAGAATAATATTACATCTTTAATTACAATACTTTTTTAAGAATTTTATTTTAAGGCGAAAAGCACATTAAGGCTATTAACGCTTCCCTAAATGTAAGTGTGAGTGTAAAATGTTAAAGTCGTAAGTGTAGTGTTGTAAGTGTAAGTGTGTGTTAAACTCAGTACCGCGAGGGACGTCTAAATCCTCTCAATAGGTGCAACTAGTCTGAACCCGCTGCGGGGTAATTACTATATTAACAATAGTGTTACAATGATTAAAAATTTTTAAAAAATCTTATTTTATTTTTACTAAACTATAATCATTTACTGTGGATGCTTTTATGATGTACTTATTATTTGAAATATTGCCAGCACTGTGAAAAGAAAGTATGTCCGTTACTCGTTTAGTTCTTTGTTGTCACGCATCGGTCGTAGTTGGGCGGTCCTATGTGTACAGTACAGTTATAATTGTAATCGTGCTATAGTGCTTTTTTTGAGTTGGCTTTTCACAATTGTTATTTAAATAAATTTAAACATGTTGGTAATTAGTAGGGTTACTATTGAAAGTTAGTTGGGTAACTGTTGGGAGTAAGTTGGGCAAACAATGTCTGTTGGTTTTTGGTGATGTTTAATTGTTGGCCCTATGTTGAGATTTGGTTCGTTAATTGGTAGGCATTTGTGCCAATTTTAACCGTTGCCCAACCGTGTGTGAAAACAAAGTACCAACAATGGACCAACAGAAAATGCTACTGGGGAACCAATATTTTAGGTTACAATCAGGTTTGACCTTATAACAAAACAGAATAATGTCACTAACAATATAATGGGAATTACTGCTAAAAAGTAATATAAGAATATAATACCTTATTGCTGTAACACAGCAGTAAGGTATCTGCTACAAGCTATATTATGGTTAAATAATAATGAAATATGTTTTAAAAAATATAATAATATTTTCTTTAAAAAAGTATAGTTGTAATGAGTGCTTTCTATTATTAAGCATATACAGTTTATAATTCTATTCAGTAGCCTACTCACTAAAACTAAATTAATTTTTCAAAAAAGCACGACTGCAGCATATATTGTTTTAAACCAAAACTTCATTACTACTTTACTCACAGAGGTTAAAGTGTGTTACTGCTATATAATTAATCATTTAGCACTACATTTTTACTTCATTGTAGATTAAAAGATTTCTGCAACATTCACAATTAATCATTTTAAAACATACATTAAAATACAAAACAAAATTGAATTAATTATGAAACTATAATTTAGAAATACAATTAATTTCATTTAAAAAGCACCATTCATAAATATATTATATACAACATATTGTGTGTTTTAAAATGTAATAAGCTACTCACATTGTCCAATCGTAAAAGGTTGCAAACTGGATAAATATTATTATACTTAGGAGGCAATAAAACCCACATAATTCAAAGGTAATTGCGGATCAGACAAAGTACTTTTTAGGAGAATTTTCAAAATTATTACATCTGTCGTAAATTTAGACTGATATTAACTGTAAAATCATACTTAAGTTATGTACTTAAAATTCAAGTTGCACACAAGTTGCGCGCGCGTGTGTGTGTACAAAAACATCTGAAAAAACTCTTACAAATAGTCAACACACTTCATCCTGAAATGGATGATGTTCCTGTAATTATTACTTGTAAGCTTCTATTATGAACAACTAATACAATTACCATTTTAAATTTAGGTATTACATGAAAGCTATTACCTTCATAGAGTCATAACCATAGAGCCTTTAACTTATCTTAGATAAATTATTTTAATGTAATGCGTTAATATTTACCTTTTGAAAACGTCGGTGTTTTTGACAAATTCCTCGCTGCCAGCATATCATACGTTCAACAATCAGCCATAATGAACAATAAAACAAACACTTTTTTGATCTTGATTTCAAAAGAAAGCCCACAGGAACGAACAAGAATGCACAACAACAAAGGGATAACGCTTACCTACAAAGCGGGAAAAAGAGAGGGGCAATGTTCCATGTACCCTCTCATTCTGTAACATACAAAACACAGGTTCGTACTTATAATACTGACTGTTACTGTTAATCTCGACTGTTTGTTAAAATAGTCAGGCCACGTGATTTTAGTGAAATAAGACATAGTTAATACTGTATCGAGATGCAGTCATGCAATAACAAATATTTTAAGGTATTGTAATATGTACGTAATTTTCTACTTATTCTTATAAAATATTTATTTATCGTAGATAATGTTACATGTTAATTTCTGAAATACTAGGCTTAATGGTTGTTTTTATTTAAAGACAGATGGAAAATCCATAACCAGTGACTAATAATCCTTAAACCAAATTCATTTTTTACTAACCAAGTTAGGCTCTTAGGATCAAGGATCAATAACGATTTCCTCCAAACAGTGAATTGGACTGAAACTTAAACGGCAGTTACTATGATATTTTTAGAAAATAAAATAATATCTTCTTATATAAAATAGACAAATAAAAGGATCATTCAAATTAGCCACCATCTTGATGGATGCTTACTTACGGAGCAATATGCATTCAGCACTCAGTGTAACGGAATTGGTTCTATTACTGATAATGACAAATGCAACTGTGGCTGTCTACACTTACTAACTACTACAAAACAATCACTTTCTAAAACAAACCTATTTGTTATCACAAATAAATAGTATTGTATAACAAAGGTTACTATTGCAATACTTGCTCTGTTAAAGTTACAGACAAAAATTATATGTAGCTTCGGTTAAGCAGTTACTACATGAACCGGGCTAGCTAGTTGGCCTAACAGAGCAGACTGTTAAGCTAACATAACTCTATTTAACATTGTAACTGCTATAAACCAGAAGGTAAAAACGTAACAGAATAATTAATTACTTTAACAAGAAAACTGTTTCAATTACAGAGATAGACTGTAATTTCCCTTAGTGAGGTTTCTTTCAGTGAATTTAAAAAGTGGTATGATTGACTCGTCACATGAATTTACTAAATTTCGAACGAAATCTGATAAATTATTTTTGTTATTAAAAACTGGGCTTAAATAACAAAAATTATGTAAAATTTATAGGTTAACCTAATAACTGCAGAATTCCAAATATCAAAATTGATAAATGTGTTTATTTTCCAGGTATGGGTACAGGGTCACGCGTAAAAATAAAACAATCACAGCACACAGCTGTCTCGCTTTTTTTTGAAAGTATAATTTCACCATCATAATGAACAAAAATGTACATTGATAAAAATTAAAATTTTTTAATTTATATTAAAATTTGAAATGTTTTTATGCATTTTTGTAGGCTTGCTGGTCACCAAACACGCGCGGAGTTACGGTGAGATGTTTCTAAAGTGTCCTATTTTCTCTTCAGTTCGGATTCTGACGATTCAGAAACTTAATATAATTAATTATATTGTGACTAGTGTAATTTAAAACGAGAATAGGAAATTTTATATTTGAAAAGTTGTAGACAATTTCACGCACTGCTTAATGACCCGCGAGATCAGTTTAACGAAAGACTCGATAAAATAAGTGAAGGTTTTTCAGGATTTTCTAAATCGCAAATTACCAGAAAACTAGCTATAGGAACTAGCGAAAGGGTAAGCGGAGTCTTCTTCAAAACCGAAAAAGAGTCCTGCGACTTTGCTTGTCTCCGCTCAGTTATGTTTCGCTTTCAGTGGCCGCACTTACATTGCAAACAATAGGTGAGGTTGTGGGTGCGAAGCCCGCACCGCTCAACGCAACACCGAACCATATTGGTGACCACACAACCAAACGTTTTTTATCACAGATAGTGAAAACTGATGTTCTAAAGCGTTTACATAAAAATGTTATTATTATTTTTTATATTTGAATTGATCGTCATTTTTAAACTGTTTTTTTTTTTAAAATATGATTTCACCATCATAATGAACAAAAAAATTACATTCAAAAGAATTTAAAACTTTCAATTTATATTGATTTAAAATGTTATTATGCAGATTCTTTGGCATAAATCTACGAATTTCGCTAGGTAACAATCTTGTCTAAGATCTCTTTATCACACACACACACACACACACACACACACACACACACACACACACACACACACACACACACACACACACACACACACACACACACACACACACACACACACACACACACACACACACACACACATACACATACAAAAGTGTGCTCCTTTACTGAGCGCCTATTTGGAGCCAGGCTATGACGGTCGTGAGCTATGCGCGCAAGGTTAATGCGGTGCACCGGCGTGCGTTGCTGCGTGTCGTGAGTGGCTACAGAACAGTTTCCTACGACGCTGCATGCGTAGTGACGGGCGAACCACCAATGGAGCTGATGGCTGATGAAAGAACGAGGCTCTACTGGCGCAAGCGAATTGCTGAGCCGCGGTATAGTCATACAATGGCAATTACAGAGGAGCGAAATCGAACCCTGGAGACATGGCAGAGACAGTGGGACGAATCAACAAATGGACGATGGACATACCAACTCATAGGTAACATCCAGGATTGGTGCAACAGGGATCATAGGGAGGTGGATTTCTATATCACACAGTTTCTCACTGGGCACGGTTGCTTCTGAGTTTACTTGTTCCATTTCAGGCTGGAAACAGACTCGGCTTGTACCCTCTGTCTTCCAGCAGTGGTGGAAGATAAGGAGCATGTGTTTTTCCTGTGTCGGAGATTCGACGAGGAAGGATGACTGCAAACATATCTGTGAGGCAGCATTACACCAGAAAGTCTGGTTGCGACAATGATGGCTTCAGAGACCAACTGGAGGGCCATTGCGGGATTCGCTGCAGTGGTCATGAAGAGGTTGAGGGCTGAGGATCGAGAAAGGAGAGCCAACGCTATCTTCTATAGCGTGGCAGTCCACCTTCCCACGAAGTAATGCCTGGTGGCGGTTCCGTGGGGGGGGGGGTTACAGAAGAGGAATGCTTTTGGTGGTTTTTTTAGTGGGTAACAATATATTTTAACTTGAGTTTGAACTTGAGTTTGAACTTAATTTGAGTCCCACACTTTGGGGTAGTGCGTACCCTATCCCAAGAAGTATATAAAAAAAATTTTCCACCTTTTTTTGGCATCGCAAACAACACACACACACACACACACACACACACCCCACACCTGTAAATAAAAACCTTGATGGCCGCTCCAACACCTTTGTTTACAATAGAACTTTGCTAATTAAATTAATTACTTAGATCAGCTAAACCCTGAAAACGGTTGTTTCTATTGAAATTTCAAGATACATTTTTTTAATACTGCCCATATTTTCTACATACTTCGAATAAGTAGTAAGAAAGTAAAATTGAATATAAAAGTTTAGTTAGCGTGTTACACGCCATCACCAAGGTCATGCGACTTAAAAAAAACATTTCTGGGATAATGTAACGCTTACTTACAAGTAACTACAGTAACTGTTAGATTTGAGTAGTGACTACAGTGTCACTGTTAGTTATATGAAGTCACTTGATTTCCAGTGTTCAGTGAAAGCTTTTATGTTTAAAAAAAACAGATAAATAAATCCTCGATTATTACGCGTATAAATAACGATTGTCAGCTGATGAAATAACAAAGTATCTTATTCATAATGGGTAATTTATTAATCATATAATTTTACACAAACAATAACTTATAAGCTTATGTAATTCGATTTAGCTTAGACACCGTTATGAGTAGTTAGGGGGCTGCAGAATGAAGGACGCCCAGTTAAAATATTAAGTTATAGTAGAACTAATTTATTGGGAGGTAAAATATATGTGGAGTACAGAGACATCCCAAAAAGCACATTTCTAAATTTCTGTAAGACCTAAGATTTCAAATTCATTTTCATTTAAAAGTTTGTAATTTTGCCCTTTTTCGACCATGTTTAATTTTACAAAAAACTTTAAATCTAATAATTAAAATTATTATCTTATGCAACATGCCGTTTTATTTTTGTCTTTCAAAATTTTGATAAATGTCTTAATTTGTTTCAGAAAAAGTTTCAAGATGACTTCCGAAGAGTGGTGGCGGCTGAGATAACCGCTATGAAGAGCGTTATCAGTTGACATTATCACAAGTGTTTAACTATGACCTTGGAAGTGCTTATCACGATTTCCAAACTGATAATTATTCTTTTGCTACGCTTCGCTATGTGTTCAGAGTAAGTAGATACAAGTTTGGTACAGATGTTTAGGTTGTTCGCGGGTCTTATACTTAGACGTGTATCTGTAGCAAGTATGTAGCCTATTTCTGCTTAAAATTAACAATTTAATCATTTATATTGTTTTAAAATGTAGGAAGTTAAAGATTTATAGAATTTCAAGGGAAAAGTTTGTCGGTTCGGGACGCAGTTACTGCTGTCGTTTTATCCTTTACTGGTATAAAGTGTCTGTGTTATCCTGCACTTTTGTGAGGATATTTAAACGACGGTTTGGATATTTTAGAATTATGGTGTTCACAAAATTACATACATTTAATATCAAAAGTAACAAAAACAAAATATCTAAATTTTACTTTAAAGGTTTTGATTTCCTTTCCCTCCTTGAATACCACACTGTACGATAGATTTTGTGATTGTCCAATCATTAAGAAGGTGAACAATTTTAAATATTTGGGTGTAATTTTAGATAGTGAATTAACTTGGATAAAACATATTATAGCTGTACACAATAAAATAAATTCTTTATTTAGAATGTTTAACTTTTTAGGAATATATTCGATACTGACGTAATGCTTGTATTATGTTTTGCACTAACTCAGTCTATATTACAATATGCGATAAATTGTTTCGGTAATTTAATATGTAGATTAAAAGCAACACAAAATCATTTAATTTGTAATATTTTGATGAAAAATAAAATAGTAAGCGAATTTCCACTCTACTCCCAATTAAATATATTGTCTTTATAAATATATACATCTTTATAAATACATAATTATATATATATATATATATATATATATATATATATATATATATATATATGTGTGTGTGTGTGTGTGTGTGTGTGTGTGTGTGTGAGAGAGAGAGAGTGTGTGTGTGTGTGTGTGTGTGTGTGTGTGTGTGTGTGTGTGTGTGTGTGTGTGTGTGTGTGTGTGTGTGTGTGTGTGTGTGTGTGTGTGTGTGTGTGTGTGTGTGTGTGTGTATGTAGTTACGTGTGATACTTCTATTGTATCAATTGTTTAAAATCTGAATTATTATATGTGTATAAGCATATTTACATACTAAAATAAGACGGTAGAACTTATGTTAATTACGTAATTAATTTAATTTTATTATAATTTAGAACTTCTGTTATTATTTCGTAATATGTATATTAACTGCAGTTATTTTGCAAGCAGACGCTATGTTGGGCGACATGTTGACGTTAGGTTTTTGTACGATGGACTGGACTCAGATTTTTATGGGTTTTAAATATGTTATTTCTTTTCTAACCACTGACCAGTTACTGGATATAGGTCAGTGGAATTCCAAAGTCTCGAAGATGTTTTAAGAAATAAATTTGTTTCATTTCATTACGTTTCATGCCTACGTTTAGTGCCTAGTTGACATGACCTTCGGAAGTTAAAGAAATAAAAAAATATATTTTAAAATGAAGTGAATAAATTGTAACCCTACTTAAAACAAAAAGGTGTTTAATGAACAACCAGGTATCTCAAGTTAATGTATGAAGTGTGTATAAATGCATCCCTTAATTGGCGGAGGCCAGGTTTCATTACTAATGATTTTTTTGAAATTTAAAACGCTATTTTATGCCAATTTGTTATATATATATATATATATTTATTTATGAAAACCTAATTTCAATATGGTAGTCTGCGTTGAAATCTAACCCAAAAATTATTTTAAAATATTTTAAAAATATGGAAGTTTATTTAATGGCGGTCAGGATTCATTTTCGTACAACCCGATTTTAACAGTAAATATAATCATATTTTCGAAAGAGTTTAGGAGAAAAAAAAACTGTTGGAAATCATTACCATTTCGTCAGCCTTTACATGACATTCATCTCGTAAACTTCAAGTTGTTATGTCCCCTCGTATTTTAATAAATTAGTGTTTAATAGTAAATTGTGAAATTGCTATAGTAAAAATTAAATTAACACTACAACGTAAGGCTTACCGTTGCAACACACACACATACACACACACACACACACGCGCGCGCGCACGCACACACACACACACACACACACACACACACACACACACACACACACACACACACACACACACACACACACTTTTCTTTAGGTAGACTAGCTGGCCTAGTTCCATATTATCTAAAAATAAATTAATTTTACTCTTCTCTCTATGTTCAGGTGATCAAATAAATTGCCTACTTCTGTCAACAGCAGTGTTCACTTAGGCCTACTTGCTCGTATTAAAGGTGAAATCTTAAAAAAAACAATAATCAATTAAATTTTTTAAAAAGAAAAAAAAATAAAGCAATTGTGACTGGATTTAATACACTGAGCCATTTTTCCAAATTTACGATAGACTTTATTTAAAATTTTGTTAGTATTGTAGTATAAACATTTTGAAAAAAACTTTGAAAGAAAATTAATTAAAAAACAAAATCAATTTAGAGAAAGATGAAAGTGAGGTCTGACCAAATTGTAATTCAGTGCAGAATCACAATTCTGAAATAGTATGTATGTATAGAGTTTAAAATAGAAAGTTACTTACCCTTTTTAAACTTTTCTTTTTTTATGTTCAGTTATAAAATCTTATATTAAAAGAATCACGGTTAAAAGAATTGGTCTACATACTTTAATAAATGAGTGATACTTAAGAAAATATATTAAGAAGTGGACTTAAAGGAAACGAATTTCAAATAATATTTAAAACAATACTGAACATTTTAAACACAACAATAAAATCGATTTTCTTACCGTGTGGCCTAACTTTGAGCCGCCTCGGTGGCCTAGTTGATAGCGTACTAGGCTTTCACCCCTAGGACCCGGGTTCGATTCCCGGCCAGGGCTTGGCATTTCATACGCTATAAATCATTCCATCGTCTGCATTAGCCCAAGCGTGCACAATAGTCGGACGTTAAACACTAAAAAAAAGCCTAACTTTGATAACTTCGTTATTCTGTTTTTAAACTTGTTACTTAATGATGGGATATTTGTTATTGTTATTATTTATTTTGACGTTCACTACCTTTTGCGTGTTAGAAACAAAATACTGAACAAATGTTGTTATTAGTTTTACGTTTAGCATTGTCATTGTGTATTGTTTTTATACACAGAAATGATTGCAAATATATGTATGCGATAAACATAGAATGATCAGTTCATGATCCAGTAAAATTCCTTCTTGGCGGTCACTATTTTGTTTTTAAAACCAAAAATTTTATTTTATACCATTTAATTCTTATCATACGCTACAAATTAATTTGTTTACGATTCCAATAATTTGCATTAATTTTTGAAAAAATACAATTTGTTTTATTACTGCGTGTGAAATATTTTTTAATTATTATTTGTCTGGCTAATTGAAAGATTACGTAGCAAAGATGTTGTATTGCTTAAAAAACTATTTCAGTTTTAAAACCTATTACAATGAAATTTTTATTTATGGAGAAAAATGCATGTCTCCCAAAGATCTACAACGAACCTTAAAAACAACATTAATAATTAAATAACTGCTGCACGCAGGAGTCTTGCTGACGTGATGGAAGCGAATTTCCAAAAAATAATATCTTTTATAATCCTTTTAATTTTGTTTCACTATCACAATCAGAAAAAATATTGATATGCTATTGTAGCCTTTTAATCTTTTAAATTACATTGAAAATACAAAAATAAACCATGTCCGCGATCATATTAAATTACTTAAATTCAAAGATTTTTGAAAATTCAATAAATTAGTTTATGTAGTTTTTAACACTAGTTAATTAATATTTCATAAATATTTCAGATTTTTAAAATATTCGTTAATTCTTAAAAACTTAAAATGCACGCCATTTTGAAACTGTGAAAAAATCTTGCTGTTTAACGATCATGTCAAAGATATTATAAAATTGATTTTTTTTGTGTGCCTAGTTTGAATCAAATCAGACACACACACACACGCGCGCGCGTACATTAGTGCTTATTGAAATGTTGCACGACGACTTAATTAATCTAAATGTTTTCAATTTTTGAAAATTCATTTCCGTTACGTTTGTAAAAAACAGCGCTTGTGTTTGAAATTTTGTGTTGAGAAATTTTTTTTATCTAGTTCTCAGATAAAAACTAGGAAAATAATATTGTAATTTCTTATTAAAATCTTGTTAGTTTTTTAAAACCTGTTGGCCTCACGCTCAATGTGTAAGTCACGTTTAGATCGGCTCAAATTTGTGTATACTCTTCAATGCTCCTTCCTCTCTCTCCCTCTCTCTTCTCTTTTTATTTTATTTCTTGCTCTATTTTCCATTCCATTTTTCTCATTTCATCTCGTTATTTCTCATGCACACCCAAAATCTTGGTAATACGCACCTTTTTAAGACTCTAACCGTTGAACATGTTCTGAATGTACAAACAGATGTAATTTTGTGTCCTTTAACATGGCCTTAAATTGACGCATGATCCGTAAGCTCATTTTCCAATGAAAATTTGTTCACAGTTAGGCCTATAGGCTTATTGTTTTGTTACGAAAGTAAAAACAAAACTGCAGGGAATTATTTTCGAGAATAGTTGTAGCGTGAACATTAATTTCCGCGAAACTGGTAATCAAAAGTTCAAGTAGTTACAAAGAGTTTGCTTTGAATAAATACTAGCGACAGTAAATGTGTAAAGTACAAAGCAAAATGACACGTGTAGACTAACAGCTTGGCTGAAGGCAAATGGTCGTTTATCGCAAAGTCACTTAGAGCTGGGGAGGGAGGTAGTCATTATCCCGATCTTCTAAGCTAACTCGAGTTGTCAACCCGCCTGGAAAATAACCTAATCGAAAAATCGATGTAAGCCTAAAGACGCGTAGAATGTCTTGAACCCAATAAACGTTTCTTCTCATGCATATTACGAAAGTATAGTTTGGACCCATAAAATCGATTGCATTATGTGTTTGTATTTTAATTTGCCCTAACTTATACACAATTGTATTTCGTCTACAATGCATATTGTAGTTGGTAAAGTTTTTTAAAAAAGGTAAAAGTTGATGAAAAATTGTGCAGTAATTATATGTAACTTATACCAGTGTCAGAACGGGGTTTTTACAAGTTCTTATTATAATAAAATATCTTTGTGAAATCTATTAAAGTGTTTTCAAGTAAAAGACAACTTGAAAATGACCAGAAGTACCGAATAAATTATAGAAAAGTAGAGCGAAAGCAAAAAAATCGATTTTGAGAATTGATTTTGAGAATTGAGAATTGAACTGTTTGCAGATTCAATGAGAATGGTCATAGTTCCATGAGAAAGAAAAAGATAGACTGAGGAAGAAAGAGAGAGAAAGAGAGAGAGAGAGAGAGAGACAGACAGACAGACAGACAGACAGAGAAAGACATACAGAGATAGATAGAGAGGGGGAAGAGATAAATAGATAGACAGATAGACAGACAGACAGACAGATAAATAGATGTAGATAGATAGATATATAGATAGATAAAATAGATAGATAAATAGATAGGTAGGTAGGTAGGTAGGTAGGTAGATAGATAGATAGATAGATAGATGGAGAGAGAGAGAGAGAGAGAGAGAGAGAGAGAGAGAGAGAGAGAGAGAGAGAGAGAGAGAGAGAGATAGAGATAGATAGATAAATAGATAGATAGACAGACAGACAGATAAATAAATGTAGATAGATAGATAGAATAGATAGATAGAATAGATAGATAAATAGATAGGTAGGTAGGTAGGTAGATTAGATAGATAGATAGATAGATAGATGGAGAGAGAGAGAGAGAGAGAGAGAGAGAGAGAGAAAGAGATAGACAGATAGATAGACAGACAGATAAATAGATAGATGGATGGATGGATGGATGGATGGAGAGAGAGAGAGAGAGAGAGAGAGAGAAAGTGGGAGAGAGAGAGAGGGAGAGAGAAAAAGGGGGAGAGAGAGGGGGAGAGGGAGAGAGAGAGAACGAGAAAGAGAGAGATTGTGTGTGTGTGTGTGTGTGTGTGTGTGTGTGTGTGTGTGTATTTATTTATCAAAAAGTGTGTCTACGAGTATGAGTATATTAAAAGTGAAAAGTGTCTGTGCAACTACAATGAAACTTTGTTTGTGTTTGCCATTTGCCACTGTCTTGAGAATTACTTTTTTAAAAATTACTAAAATATTGTAATTCTTCTATAAAAAATTTACAAAAACTAGATATCATACAAATTAATTTGAAATATTGTAATTAAATTTTGCATAATTTTTGTCTTAAAGAAATAAAATAACACGAATGGGTTACAAAGTTATTTAAAATCTATTTCTCAGATTCTGAGGGACATTTGGTAATATCTAACTTATATATATATATATATATATATATATATATATATATATATATATACACAAGATATAGGATATTTGCATCTTTCTCTTCAATTAATTTTACTATCGTGATTTTCTTTTTCTTTAAACTATGATATTGACTCCATTTATAAATTTATACATGGCATTAATTTGATCAAAAACAGTTGAATTATTCTTGAGAAATTTTTTCGTTGTTTAGCTTCCTTACTAAATGTTTTGGAAAAAATAATTGAATAATTGACTTTGTTGAGAGTATTTTACTTTATTCGTGAATTGTGACGTTTTAATTTTTAAAAGTACTATTTTACTTTCCTCTATTTTATTACGTGAATCTCACAATTATTTTTAGCGATGCGACACAGAAGCGTCCAATGGCTGTTAAAATAAACATGTTTGAAGCTCTTGTTCTGTAACAATGGAAGATTGACTTGTTACAGAGTATTCAAAGATAGCCTAGACAGAAAGAACAATGTAAAAAAGAAGCGTTGGCTATAAAAGACTTAATGCACTAACTGTTAAAGCATTTAGCAAGCATTAAATACGAATAGTTGTTCCACACAATGGTTGCGCTGACGTGATGGAAGCGAATTTCTAACATTATTTCTTTCTATCTTATATTCATTTGTATATCTCATTTCACCAATTAAATCAATATTAAAATTTGCGTTAGTTAGCATTTTGAAGTTTAAAAATACATCAAAAATACAAAAATGAACCCTGACGTATCACATTTAAATATAAAATAAATATGCATTACAAAAATTAAAAATTAAAATTTTTTAGATTTTAACATTAATTTTAAGATCGATGGTGTTGCAGAAAGTTCTCGGTACAGTTTTAGATTCTTCTTTTTAAATAATAAAGTCTCTATAGGAAGAAATAGGCAATGGTGTTTTAGGACACATAAATATAAGGGTACCTTAACGTTAATATTTACGATTAATAATTACATTTTTTGTGTTTGTGTTTAGGAATGCTCTTATTTCTAAAGGTAACGACAGGCTAGCCAATGTGACGCAGACAATTTCCCGGCTGTTGGACGGATACGATATCAGACTGAGGCCTAACTTTGGCGGTAAGTTTTCTGTGAATGTAGAAGTATCGTAGTTTATAAAACAATGGAAAATGGAATAAATTCCAAATTGATGACTTACTAATATTATGTAACATATAGGGTGTACGAGATATCGAAAAAGAAATTTATAGCACTTAAAATTTGAACATTTCAGAATATTTTTGTTATATTAACGTTTTCTTGAATATGTTATAGTAAATACTTTAAATAACTGAAGCAGGGACTCGATGTGATGGTAAAATAAGGTTTTCAAAAATTTGGAATAAAAATTATATATTTTTTAAAAATTTGATACGGCCGCTATTTTGAAACTTTTGAACGGATTTACAAAATAAACGATCTAGTCTAAATTGATATCAAAAATCAGTTTTTATGAAAAGTTTGGATCAAACTGAAATATCACTTCAGTTTTAAGATTTTTAAAATACCAAAACCAAATTTAATTACGCCAGATTTATGTTTGTATTTTCAATGGAAGTTAAAATTCAAAATACTTTTTCTGTAGGTTTTAACGCTTATCACGATGGTGAAATTATGTTTTGAAAATGTATAAGAAAAAAGTTATTAAACAAAATGAAATAGTCGCCAGTTTGATTATTAAACACACTTTTTTTGAATAAAAAACTTGTCCAAGCTACTAGCAAAATAAATTTTTGATTCAAATTTAAATTAAACCAAACACAACATAAACTCTCTCTCTCTCTCTCTCTCTCACACACACACACACACACACACACACACACACACACACTCACTCTCACACAGACACACACACACAAACACACACACAAACAAACACACACACACACACACACACACACACACACAATTTCTAATTTTCTAGTTGATTTAGAATAAAATTATGTATAGGCCTACCTGCCTATACCATTCTACAAAATGTATTATTTAAAATTTGCAATGATTGTTTCGAAGCAAAACAGCAAGTTTTACATTTCAATTAACCACTTTCATCGGAGGACCAATCTGTAATGTACAGATACATATATCTTAGTAGACGTACTTCGTTTAAATCCTGGTGGAATGTTCTGATAGATGCTGTCCACACGAACTGAGTACTGTTGAAACCGTTAATGCACATACATTCTGTATAAGTAAATGTTTTACGAAATTCTGTATCTACTACGTTAGGAATATGATTATAACTCCAAAACATTCACTAGTATAGAAAGGTAAATATAATAGTGTTTCAGTTTAAGGAATAAACACTACCGTAACGTAATTTACGCTATAGTTTCACTCAGTGGGAATAACGCAAAGGTTCACTCACTTGAGTACGCCGACATAGCCTGTAAATTGTTATTGCGCTGATGTCGGATTTAGATGAAATTTTGAATTCTAACTTCTGCATTGAGTACTAGAGCTGCTGGTTCAGATTGTTTCCGAAACCAACAAGCAATGACGCACAAAATGCGCGGACTATAAAACTATAGCACTGTTTTGACACTTGTGGCCATTTGCTCTGTTAGTTTTAGAGTGATAATGATCGTCCGTTCAGTGATATGATTGAAGGGAATCGATATTTCAAATGTGAAAACGGAACCGGAACCTAATAGCCTTTAGAACGAACCTGGCTGCATTTGTTTGTTTAAACACGGTTCCTATTGGCAGGAACTGATTGCAGGTATAAAGCATTTAATTTGAAATAATTTTACTCGTAATAATGGGAAAAGTGGAGTAACTTTATTTAACATCCGCTTTATTATTGATATTTGTTTGATAAACAATTTGTTGTTGTTCGTTGCAATACATCTTACATTTGTCAAAATATTTAATTCTCGAGAAAAGTTTGTAACACACCAAAAGTTACGAAACGTTTTGAATGTTTTAGCAGTTTTAACTTTTTAAAATTCGCACAGAAAATTTGATAAAATGCAGTAGGGATGACAACAAAGAGATACGAGGCACTGGGTTATTGATCAATGCCTCCTACATTAACCGCTTGATTATGTAATGCACAGGAGTGTACTTCTGAAAGGCAGCTTATAGCAGACGATCTTCCTTTATTTCCGGGCGTTTATAAGATAAACAAATATTAAAATCGAATAGTTTTATTTAAAACGAATTTCATATGCTAAACATTTTACGATAGCCTACCTCATATCTTCTGTTTTAATTTTGCGATAGTTGTCAATTGTATACAATATTTTCAGTTAATGATTGCAATTGTTAAATTATTTGGTAAAATTATTTATTTATCGATAAATAATTAATTTTATTTTTATTTATATCGATTATAATCGATTATTGACAAATATATCGATTTGTAAGATATCGATTTATCGATTATTTTATTATCGAATAAATGATATGAAATATAATTTTTCGAACGCGCACATTTAATGTTTTACTTATCCGATTGTAATGCAATTGTTATGGTACTTATACGAGGGTTGATCAAATATAAACGAGACTGACTTTCTAAAAACTTTTCCGTTGGACATTGAACTCTAAAGGGTGGGGTTTCAGGTAGCCTGGGAGGTTTGGGACGGGCGTAGACGGGCAACATTTCCGTTCGGACCCTTCAGTATAAAACTATACAATGAGTGAGAGTGAAGTGCACGTTTCCGTGGAGCAGAGAATTATTATTAAGTTTTTGGCCAAGGAGGGGGTCAATCCGACTGAAATCTTTCGTAGATTGACGGCTCAATACGGGGACAGGACCCTGTCAAGAGCTCGCGTTTTTGCTTGGCACAAGGAATTCGCCGAAGGACGGGAAGCAGTAGAAAACCTGAAGGCCAAATCACGATCGTCGGCCGGGAAGGTAATGGCCACTGTATTTTTCGACAATCAAGGCGCCTTTCACGTCGATTTCCTCCATCAACGACGCACAATAAATGCACAATATTATTGCGATGTTTTAGAGGCCGCAAAACAGTCTTTTCGTAGGAAAAGGAAATCTAAACCGGCGAGAAACGTCATTCTTCTTCACGATAATGCCCGACCACATTCGGCGAACGCTACGAGGCTTAAACTCGATCAAATTGGCTGGGAACCAATGGAACATCCCCATACAGTCCAGACTTATCACCCTGCGACTATCACCTGTTTGGGCCACTCAAAGTGGCGCTTGGAGGCCAGCGTTTCGAAGACGATTCTGCGGTGGAGACCTTCGTGCTCCAATGGCTCAATGAACGCCCGAGAACTTTTTACGAAGATGGAATTAAAAAACTTCCAATCCGGTGGGAAAAATGTGTTACTCGTGCGGGAGACTATGTAGAAAAATAAGTTGTATCAAGAATAATTTGTAAGTAAGCAATAAATTTTTTAAAAAATCAGTCTCGTTTATATTTGATCAACCCTCGTAGTTCAAATTATGGTTGTCATGCTCCTTCTAGTTTTAGTTTCACTAATCGATCAAAAGAGTGCAGGACTTGCATGTTTACAGTTGTTAAAGCACCGGACAGTCAGATATCTCCAAACTTGTGCACCTCAAAGTCGTACATTCGAGATCGTAGTTACTACCGTTAAGGCCGATCGCATCGGTAGTGTATATGGAGTTTTCATTATTATAACTGGCATAAAGCATAAAGTATACTCTTTAAGAGGGAAAAAATTAATTGAAAACAGGTACTGCAGATTTTAAAAAGTGAATTGAATACGCTGTCTGTTTGACAGTTTTGAAAACAAACTCTTTTCAAAATTTAAAACAAATCGTAATTTCTTATCTCTTTTCTGAAATTCTGATTTCACCATCGTAAATACCGTTAAATGTACATGAATTAAATTTTGGAAGTCTCAAATTCTGTTAAAAATCGAAAATTTACCTAATGGTAGTAACAAAAATGTGTAAAACCAGAAATTATTGTTGGAAATATGTTTCCATCAAGCCTGTGAACATGCTGCTTACAACAATTAATTATATTTCTTTCTTGCTTACAATGTAAGTGTATTAATTATTCAAATTTTGTAAAATTATTTGAACTTTACACCTCAAGGTTTTTTTTGTGTTTAAAGTCCGACAATTGTGCACACTTGGGCTAATGCAGACGACACACCTCAAGGTTGAGAGTTCAAAACGCAGTTACTGTTGTTTTTTTACCATTAAAGCCAATCTCTTGTCTTTAATAGTTTAAATGGTAAAAGTATAACGATGAAGTGTGTGTGTGTGTGTGTGTGTGTGTGTGTGTGTGTGTGTGTGTGTGTGTGTGTGTGTGTGTGTGTGTGTGTTAGTACAGTCACGTTTGCTATTTTATTTCGATTTTATTCAAACCGATTTGGTTCGAAATCGATTTTGGTAATACTTTAGACTAGTTGTTAGCAAGTTTGCTGGGAAATTCGTTCGAGTTTCAAATTGGTGGCTACTTTAAATTTTTTTAAATCACATTTTTGTCTTAATTGTTTTGAAAATCTAATTTGGCCGTCGTGATCAACGATATGAACTGCATAAATTAGTATTTTGTAATTTAAAAATCTGTTGAAGTTAAGAAATTTAATGCCGTAGTCCATTATTGTATTTTCAATTGCAATTTAAAAGCTTAAAACTTTATGAACATTTTAATACTGATTATGACGTAAAATTAGAATTTCAAAAAAAACAACTTTATAAAAAAATACTTTAGTAAATCCGATATTAACACGTCAGCGAAACAGCTATGTGCCTCTATTATTTAATGCCTACTATAATGCTTCGTTTTTATAATGTTTTTCATGTATATGTTTAGGTGATCCACTGTACGTTGGCATGGATTTAACCATCGCTAGTTTTGATTCCATCAGTGAAGTAAATATGGTGAGTGGACATTTTCGTTAAAACTTGTTTTATCATACAAAATGTGAAATTAGATGTTTATTCACATACGGAATATATTGAGTAGTGAGAATAGACTACTAAAATACACACGCACACACACACACATTATTTACAAATTATATATTATTTACAAATTCACACATTATTTACAAATTCACACATTATTTACAAATTATATATTACTTTTAAATGGCTATTTTTAATTTATATATTATTTTAAATTAAAAAAAAAAACACTTCATATTTTACACGTTTCTGAAAATACGATTTCACCAATATAACCGGCATTAAAGTTTGCATAAACTGTTATTCTTGATTTCATTGAAAGTACGAAAATGAACCTGACGGCGGTGAGGATTCGTTTTTATACTCTCTACGCAATTATACATTCTAATTATATTTCCAAAAAGTATGATACATTAAAAAATACCTAGTTGATATTCTAGTAGATATTCGTCACGTCAGCGTGAATTTTGTACACAATTATTATTACTTTACTTCTATAAAAATTACTTTTACTTTTTAATTAATGACTTCTCCGACAAAGAATTTCATTCACGTTCCGTAACAATTAAAACGAAAATGCTTCTTAAATCTTCAATCCTGTTATTTTAATATAGGTTATGTAAATTTCCAACAGTAAGTCTTGGCGATATGAAACCAGTGTTGCCAACCACGAGATGTTTAATCACATTATACGCGGATCAATTTATCCAAGTTGGCAACCATTGCATGCGCACTTGTGGGTTCCCATCCATCTACTGTGGCGTGCAATGGAGTGCATCAAAACATTACTTATCTTCCATTTGTGATAATTTATTAGAAAATATTCCAACTTTTTGTCGTTACTTCCTACTTATTTCTGTCTAGACGTTTTTTTATAAAAACTTCAACAAATTAATTCAATTCTTATAAATTACGTTTTTGTTTCACAAAAATATTTAGGACCTGCGGGTTTTTCCCTTATTTTTGTTTAACAAGCATAAAATAGAAAAAGTTGAATGTTAACAGTTTTTTTACCTTAAATATATTGAACACACATTATAATCGCGGCACGCAGCTGTCTCGCTGACGTAATGAAAAGAATTCCCAACAATAATTTTTATATTTTAAACCATTTAGGAAATCCAATTTCACAACAATAAACAACGTTAAAGTATACGTAAATTACATTAATTTTTTAAAAAATATATTAAAAATACAAACAATTAACATGCTATTTAATACAGATTTAAACGTTGATTACTGTGTTGAAATCAGAATTTAAAAATTGTGTGATTTTTGAAAGATTCGAAGTGATCGCCATTTTAAAACTGTTCAAAGGATTTTGCTGGATTATGAAAATTTTGAAATTGAGAGTATAAAACACACACACACACACACACACACACACACACACACACACACACACACACAGCGACGACGACTACGTGTTCCTCCTAAGTCAACGAGAAAATCGATGCTTTGTCATGTTTTTACACAACTTTGATCGATTTAATTTTCTTAGTAATAAGAAACACAAATACATTGTTTAACTAATTTGATTAAATTTCAAAAAATTATTTTGCTCTTTTTATTTAATTATATTTTAATAAAGTAACCCTTTATTCCCGGAGTGTGTCATTTGTGAAGGACCATAACTTAAATAATAAAAATAGAACGTCTGTTCTATTTATTAGGTTGGTACATTTGATTCCAATTATTTTCACCGTTCTTAACTTCGCTGTAATTTCAAATTACTCAATACACTACTATTGGTAAAGTAGTAAAGTACTAGATAATACTAAAAATTACAAAATACAAAATTACACACTGGATATTTATAATTTCCCAAAATGTTCCTATTTCAAATTTTAAATGCACTGAATAAATTTTTATAAAATGTCACACAAAATTTTCAATTGAATTAAAATTTGAAATTTCGTTTACAATTTTTTATAACACATTTAATTAGTTTCAATCAGTGACTAATTCGTAATATATCTGCTATTTGAAACAGAAAGAAAAAGGTCTTATGTTTTATTAAGTATTAGCAATATGTACAATACATCTCACCAGTTTAAAGATTCTTGAACGTCATAAAACGGAATGAGAAAATTTATTACCTTGTGGTATTATGTTTTCTGTTAACTTGTCTAAACAACGTAAGAGAATCCTTTAAAAATTGTGTTGTATAAATTAAATAAATGTAGTAAATTTAAACTAAAAACACAATAATACCGACATTGTAATTATTTTCAAATGCATTTTCATAAAATTAAATTCTCATTTCACAAACTATTTTTATCACTTTAAATTAACAAAATTTTTTAACAATTTAAAACTCTAATAAAACAACTGTAATAACTTAAATATCAAAATTATGTACAAAAACTGACAAGCCTAATTTTAAAAAACTGCTCTCCATTCAAACTCTATTACAAAACTGTAACACAAACTCAACTTAAAAACCAAATAAATTTACTTATACATTCCTTAATTGAAGCCCCTTTTATATAACAAACATAATATTCAGCCTTACGACAATAGACCCATGTTTACTTAGTAATTATTAGTAATTACAAAGATTAGCCAACGGCAGTTTGGACCAGCAATATATGGTCTGGGTTTACCAAGATGGCCGCTTCAATAGTTCATATTTTACCTAATAAAATATGCTAATAAACGTTCAATATTATTACTGACAGAAGTTAGCTTTCATGAATGATCCGTTTTATTTTTGCTTCTCCACACTAAAACAAAACTCACTCGCAGACATACACCGTTTAACAAAATTGCAATTATAAAACAATGATGGTAAAAAGAGCAGTAGAATAATGAACTGCTTTCTAGATTTTATTGCGAGCTGAACAACAAGTGTAATAAGCATTTCAATTATTTTTATGTTTAATGCTGTTATTAAAACGACACAATCATCTTTAAGAGGTTTAGGCCTAATGATTTGTTTGTTTTCTGTCGGTTTTGTAATAAAAAAGTTACAAAATAAATATTTTCAACACATTGCACAAACCTTTTTTTGAGTATAAAATATGTTTGAAAGAGGCTCAAAATTAGTTATTTAGAACTCAAACGTATATATTTCTTTCTAAAAAAATATTTTTATTTTCCAGGACTATACAATTACCATGTATCTCAACCAGTACTGGAAGGACGAAAGGCTCGCCTTTAGTAACGACGATGAGGTCCTCACGCTGTCCGGGGATTTTGCAGAGAAAATCTGGGTTCCGGACACGTTTTTCGCCAACGATAAAAACAGGTAAATTAGGCTGAGTCAAGGTAATAGAAATTTCACAAATCTCAGTAAAAAAATTACACATACTTTGAATTTGATTTTAATATATACTTATCACATACTTGCTATACTGATTGCACAATAATTAGGGGTGTAGTCAGCTGTGGTCCCCACAATCATTACCGAGGCCTAAAAGCATTTTAATTGAATCAAGGTTGGCTTTGAGCGACTCATGCATGTACATTACACAGATTAATAAGTTAATTTATTAATGAAATTAGTTATATATATATATATATATATATATATATATATATATATATATATATATATAAATTTACTTTTTGCCTAAAGTGTTAAACAATACATTTTGTTTTTTACAGTTTTAATTTTTATTCCAATAATTGTGCGAGCGAAGCGAGGTCTCTATTTGAACTCGACCTTTTGGAATTTGTTTTCTGTATTTATTTGTTACGCATTTTTGGTCAAACGCATTAACCGATTGTTTTGAAATCTGGTACAGAAATATCTTCTATAAAGCCCAAATGTGTAAGATTTTTCCGATTTACTTCCGTTTTAAGAGGGCAGCCTCTGATTTAACCTTGACGAGTGTACGCAGCTTTGGTCAAACACATTAACCGATTGTTTTGAAATTTTGTGCCTACGAAGGTATCTTGCATAATGTTCGAAAGCTCTGTGTGCAAGGTTTTTCGAATTCACTACCGTTTCAAGATGGCGGTCTTTGATTTGCAATAACGATTGTAAGCAGTTTCGGCTAAACCCATGAACCAATTGTTTTCAAATTTGTTACACAATTACCTAGTGTAGTGTGTCTATGTGTAAGAGTTCTTCCCAATCCCTTCCTTTTCAAGATGGCGGGCTCTGATTTAACGTTAAGATTACAGCTGTTGATTATTTCCTGCAATACTAGCTAAACGGCAAGACCTATCATAACTTGTATCACTTCATAGCTTCATGGAGAAAGCGTATAAAATTTTCAGTAAGGTTGGGCCAATAACTTTTTTGCATAAATATTCCGGTTACCCGCGAAAAAGTTACGAAGCTGTGGTGGAACGCTCTGTATATTAATTAAGAATATACTGCGAGGTCTAATGTTCTTTAAGTTAAAACTTTTGTTTTAAAAATGAAGAGTGTTTATTTAATTATTTTGCATTTTCAAGTTAAAGCAATATATATTTGTATAGATATTTATCTAAAATTACTTCAATGATTTTTTTGACAAATTTAGTCACGGTCTCGAATTTTGTACTTTCATTTTTTTCCTTTCATTATAACTATAGGCTATTTCAGATGAAAGTTGTAAAAAAAAAATAACAAAAAAACTGATACAATTTATGTTGTCTGATTTATTTTTAAAAAGAATTACCACTTACGTTTCAATTATTTCTTCAGTTTTTATGTTCTAGAATTAAAGTGTTATAAGTAAAGTGTTACAGTTAAATAAGACAACCAAATACAGGTGTTACTATAGAAGGTGGAAAACTTAATATAGTTTATAGAGTAAGTTTTGATGGTTTTAGTTTGTACTGGACGTGTTAATATATATAAAGACATCATAACGACTACTAGAACCAATCATTACATTAATAATGTACATATAACAGGTTCAAGCTGCCTCTTAAAATATGTTTTACAGGTGTAAAATATGTTTAACTTTGTTTATACAAAGGTGAATAATCGCGGCAAGCAAATGTCTCACTGACGTGATAGAAGCGAATTTCAAAAGTATTATTATTTATTTTATCCTTTATCAAATTCTTATTTCACCATCATAATCAGCATTAAAATGTGCGTATATTAGCATTTTAAACTTTTAAATTAGGCTACACTGATTATAAGAAAAACGAACCATTACCGCAGTTAATATTTTTCTTAATATGAACGGTTTTTGAAAATTCAAATGCTAATTTATGCATTTTTTACGCTGATTACGCGGTCGGATTTCAGGAAAAAACTGAGACAAAAAAGTTGTTAATTTTAAGAGATTTAAAATGGTCGCCGTTTTTAAACCGGCCAACAAAGTTCGCAACAATTCCATTGGTCCAAAGTTAGCTTAATCGAATTTGAGAAGTTATTTTATCAGTGCTCATTTCAAGGACTCGGGTGTGGGTCACCATATTTACCGCTTTAATAGTTCATTTTTCTATTTTTCTAGTGGACATTCGATAAGTAATTAAGCAATGAGAAAATTAGACGAAGCTCCAGGATTCAGAGAGACCAGATTAAATTGTTTTTGTAGGTCGTTCAGGAGTTATGAAAACAATCTTTTTCATTTGGGTTGGACAATATTGTCCGTAGCGACTTCAGATTTGTATTGTTTTTGTTCATTATTTCCTGCAATGTAATACTTTGTATATTGATATATTACATTTAACATTGCCTACATTTTTTATAATATATGGTGTACATTTACTTAAAAAATATAAGTAATTAGGTTTATGACCTATTCTTCCCGTCAGTGGTCTATCTACTCACCTCGTAAAGGCTGCCGCGGTTTCGAAACTCCATCGTTTCATCTTCAGGCCGTAATACAAAATGTTAAATCCCTCTGTCGAGGTCGTCACAAAGTCAAACAAAAATTAAAAACATACGTCACAAACACTGAGAACAATTACACGATTAAAATATGTACGATGAAATTTGGTCTGGCCAAACGATACGTGCGACTCCGTCGTTACATTCCGGACATGCGTTCAGTCCGGAATACTTAAGAATATTTAAATATTTGGTCCGGTGGATATGTTGCAATAATAAAAAATATAAATATTTTGAACACCCTAAAACACCTTCAAATTAAATTCACTTTGGTTGACTTGTTTAGCAGTCAGTATTGTTTTTGTCAGTAATTAGCGAACTGTTTTTAATTGAGTTAAACTTTTGATGGGATACACGATTGGTGATATGAAAAAAATGGTTTCAGGCGTAAAAAACAAAAATAAAAAACATTAATTTTATTTTGTACACAATGTTTTTTCAACATTTAAATATTGAATAGTTTTGAATATAATGCATAGAATATATACTTTTTCAGTAAAAACTATGGATCTGCCTAGCAAATAAGTAATAATAACAATAATAAATCCAGACTTGCGTGTTATGAAGCAGAATGTATGTGTTTCTTGATAGAATTTGTTAACCTGTTTTAGTTTCCTTCACGACGTAACTGAGCGCAACAAACTAGTCCGTCTTAACGGTGACGGCAGCATAACTTACGGCATGAGGTTCACCACAACCCTGGCCTGCATGATGGACCTTCACTATTACCCGCTGGACTCTCAGAACTGTACTGTAGAGATAGAAAGCTGTAAGTAGAACTATATTGTATTTTATTAATATTGTTTCTTCATACATTTGTATATGTAGAAACAGTACACGACTCTTAGAGTAAAAGAGTTTTCTTTTGACCAACACACATTCGGTATTTATATGTATGGTACTTGTCAGATAATTTGTAGTCTTTTCGTTTTCTTAGTGACTTGTGATTCCTCTTATATTTTTAAATCTTATCTTATCTGTTTTAATCTTTTAAATCTAAATTTTAGGCCTATTGTAACTGATTCTAGGAAACCTGATTCTTGGTTAGGTTTAAAAATCATAACCTAGGTGACGGTAACCTAGGTAACGAGAAATAATAAGTTTGGAGCTTTCGTTAGCGTGGTAGGGGAAAGCAGAGTTACTTTCTAAACCGAACCTAGACAGAGTCAAAGCTGTGCAAAGCGGAGCCCAGCGACGCCGCTTGAATCCGTTGAGTTCCGTTACGCTTTCAGTGGCCACACTTATATTAAAAACAATATTGAATACATAGTCCACTCGGCATTTGGTAACCACCTGGCCTTCATTTTTACCGATCAGTCTTGAATGAAAAAAAATACTTCTTCTTTCTTAGTTCTTCGTTTTTAGTTTAATAATCAGTAACTCGAATAAGGCAGTATTTTTTTTCTATACAAACAAATGATGGTAAATATTCTATTAAACAATAATAATAATATGAATATTCCATTGTTAAGTAACTATTTTAGTAATAAAATGGGTTACGTTTATTAAGTAGGACATGCGTCGTTTTTTCTTCCGTTCCATAAATGTCTGTTTCATTGGTGACAAAAGGATATAGCGCTAAAACTTGGACAGTTATGGCTATTTGTTTACTTAGTTGGTGGATTAGGACTTAACTGTACTTTATCAAATTTTAATACAGTACAAAGTGTCAAGATTGTCTTCTCTCAAAGAAGAAGAAATAGTGTTATGATTCTATGAGTCGAAAAAAGAAAATATTTAGAAAAAATATGTTGTGCAAAGAATAATACCATCAATAAAATCTGTTTAACTCTTATTTTCGTATGAATCAGGATGGTTTTGAAAAACTGCGTAAATATCGCTTCCGTAAATCTTTTAATTAAGGCATATTATACGTGATCAAAAAGCCGTACGCGGAAGCGTGATTGTGATTGGGATTAATTGTTTTACAGCGTCCAGTCTGGTAGCTTCGTAAGACGCCAACATATTGTGTCGCCAAATTACCACCACTTTCAATCGACAACTACCGCGAGAAAAAAGATGTACCACAGTTTCAATTTGGTGGTTGTAGTGTAAACACGGTATCAGACCTGTGGGTGAGACAAACAGCGCAGCTAGGTGTGGAGGGAATAGCTAGATAAAGCAGTGCAAAACAACCCCGATTGTTGACAGAATATAAGGATATTTTCTAACTACAAATTCCTTGTATTTTAAATTTGATATGCAGTACTGGTATCAGTCATAAATCTTAATTTATAAGTAACATTTGAGCAAAATCTGATAAATAGATTTTTTTTTGTCATTAACTTTCGAGCCAAATTTTTCCAGGACCATACAAGAGTAATCTCTATATTCGTATTTAAGAACACGCTTTAGAACAATTTTTGGGAAAATCTAATTTTTTGTGTTTAAAAAAAATAAATGGTATCGAGATTTGGGCAAAAACATTCATCGAAATCGGTCAGTTTGTTTAATCTTTAGTTGTATTTTACCAATAGGTCGTGAAACTTTGTTCAAATTTAAATCCGTTGGTTTTTAATTTCTACAATGCAAAACTGAAATGGAGAGAAAACTTATTATAGCCGACATTTTAATGCTTGTTTTTACAACTTGTGTGACTAAAGTCTCTCTCTCTCTCTCTCACACACACACACACACACACACACACACGCACGGACGCACGCACGCACGCACGCACGCACACACACACACACACACACACACACACACACACACACACACACACACACACACACACACACACACACACACACACACAACAGACTTGTAAATAAAAACCATATGTCATCAGAAGACATGAAACTACAACATGAAGACAATGAAATTTAGGTTTTTTTAAAGAAATTAATATGACCTCCATTTTGAAGCATTTAGACAGATCTTGTTGGAAAATGAACTTGCCCAAGCTATACGTTAAAAATACACAAATCAACGTAATTTAAATCAGTTTATCAAAATTAAAAGAATTGTACATTACAGAAGTGAAGTGGAAAGATACAAAATTCACTCAGACTGCCGACAGTTTTGTTCCCAAAACATAAATTGTCTTTTCTGTAAAATTTGTTACACTGGCTGGAATTACAAATCTTCAGATATGGCCACAATATGATAAACTAAATTCGAGAATTTTTTGTATTTTTGCAGACTAGCAGCACCTATTGAGAGGATTTAGACGTTTCTCGTGAAACCCAAGTCTAACACACACTTACACTTACAACACTACACTTACGACTTTAACACTTTACTCTCACACTTAGTTTCAGGTTGGCGATAATAGCCTCAATGTGCTTTTAGCCTTAAAATAACAAAACAAAAATATTATTATTATTATTATTATTATTACTGAAAATTTACATTCTAAATTTTCTTAGCCATAGAAAATTTACATTCTAAAGCCTCTTAGACTTAAAGGGGGTAGATCAAAATAAGAAAGTTTTTGACATTTTAAAATATTGGCTCTATCTGTGCATAAATTGTACTCACTCCATTGCAGCTTGCAGTTTAAACTTTTAAAAACCAACAAATTTAACTTGAGGTAAAGTTTTATGAACTTTAGTAAGACAGAAGCTTCTCCAAGTAAGATTTATACAGCACTGTCATGACTTGAAAAGCATGAATAGCATCAACTGAATGGACAACTTAAAGTTACTCCTTAACAAATGTGCTAATATCACTTTTCCTATATTGTGAGTCTTACTTACACAATATTTATATGGACTAAAATAAATGACTTGTTTCATTCAGTGTTAGTCAATCGTGATTTTTACGTTTAATATTGGCACACCCTTGTATTTAATACACTCTCTATAAAACAAATGCTAATTAAAAAATACATGTTTCTCCGCTTTTTTGGAAGATACAAATATATTTGATTTTTCATTTTTAAAAATTTTATGGGAATATTGTCAGCTGTTTACATTTTTGTATATTGTTTTGCTTTTAAAGATATAGGATCAAAAACAAACAAACAAACAAAAACCTTTGCATACTCAATGTGCTAAAAATATCATTGCTTAGAATAATATTAGCAATATTTAAATTAGAAACTGACGTGTTGGAGCCGCCATCATTGTACACCCAGGCGCTGAATTTAGAAACGAGCGTCAATATTGACCCTTTGGTAAATATTTGAGCGGCAGTTAAAACTGAAACGGTATTTTAAAATTTCTAATTACATTTTTTTAAAATTAAATCTTTAGCTGAAAATTACACATCACGTTATCTAGTATCTCTTAAAAGTATTAAAACTAAAAAGAAACTAAATGTGACGTATTCTCATGATTTTTATTTTTCATTGCTTTACAAATACTGCACTGGGCACTAAAGCAAAAGTAGATGATAGTTCCAAACTCAGCGGACAGATAGCGCAAGCATATACGCTTTAAACATAGATTCCGCAGAGTCCAGTGCAGCAGCTAAATTGAGGACAGATCCCGCCAGTACTGCATCACCGAAATTTTCACCCATGTATTTTTTTAAAAAAGGGCAATGTATATATATATATAAAAAAGTTTTATGTCAAAACTTAGTAAAAAGGAACGATAGTAACACTGTGATACAGTTCAATTGTTTTCCTTCTGAACTTTGAAAAAATTGTGTATCTGTTGTAGTTTAATTGTTGGTCTTTGTTGTGTTAAACTATATCTCATGCAAATCTCTTAATTGGAATATCATTTTTAATTATATTGGGGGGAGTAACGAAATGCCATTTTATATCAGTCTGTCCCAATGGGACAATTTTGAAATCTGAAATATAAACAAAATTTTCAAATCATAAAGTAATTTTATACTTTACACATTAAAAAATCAGATTGAAAATCTGATGTGATTAATTTACTTAGCGCTAAAATCCTGTAAATTAGTATTTTAAATTTTCAATTCAATCTTTATTCAAAGTATAAAAAATTCAAAACAAAACAAAATAATCTAACGTTAGGCTTCATTTTTAGTATTTCCAATGCAATTTGAAAGTTTAAAATGCTAATGTATGCAGTTTTCAATGTTGGTGTTAAAATCATATATTTAAAAAAGGTGTTAAATGCAAATTATAGTTATAAATTTGCTTCCGGTACATGAGATATTCAGCTGCATTTTGCAACACTATAAAATGACACTGCTTCAAATTTAGTTACTTAATTTCGTAATATTTTTATAAGCTTTGTGCAGTCATACATCACTTAATAAAGCGTTATTCTACTTAACTCGTTTTACACTTCTTAACACAGCTATATCGATATGTTAAATTGATATTGATAATTGATAATGGATATGATAAGCTATATGATAATATGATACATTTTGTTCTATTTTAAGTATATCACTTGATACAGCTTTCAAACATTTTTATACACAATTTTATACCAATTGAAATCAATCTTTATACCTTTTGAAACAGTTTTTCACCACTGGATATAGTTGTATACCATTATTTACCAACTAATACAGCTGTATACAACTTAATGTATTTTATAACATTTGATATAATGTCATAGCATTTTATTCCATGTGATGTAACATTTTACTACTTAACAAAGAATTACACCATTTGACACAGCTTTATATAGCCTACTACTTAATGAAGCTTTATACCACTTAACTTTATAACACTTAATACAACTTTATACCTTTTTGTTCCACTTGATGCAATTTTATAGGCTATCATTTAATGCGGCTTTATACCATTAGACTAGCTGCACCTATTAGAGGGTTTAGACGTCCCTCGCGGTACCCGAGTCTAACACATACTTTACACTTACAACACTACACTTACGACTTTAATATGTTACACTCACACTTTCATTTAGGGAGACGATAATAGCCTCAATGTGCTTTTCGCCTTAAAATACAAAAAAAACATTTAACATATTTTATACCACTTAATACATCTTTATACCATTTTATTCCATTTAATGTAACTTCATATTACTTAACAAAGATATACACCATTTGATACATTATTATATACTACTTAATACAGCTTTTTACCATTTTATGTTGCAGATGGTTACACTGTCACCGACGTCGTCATGTACTGGAAGGACACGCCAGTGCGAGGTGTTGCAGAAGCTGAACTGCCGCAGTTCACAATCATTGGGTTTGAGACAAATGACCGCATCGAGAAACTAGCAACGGGCTCTTACCAGAGGCTTTCCTTATCTTTCAAACTGCAGCGCAACATCGGATACTTCGTTTTCCAAACGTATTTACCGTCCATACTGATTGTCATGCTGTCGTGGGTTTCTTTCTGGATCAACCATGAGGCTACCAGTGCTAGAGTAGCTTTAGGTTAGTTTATTAAACACTAATTTTATACGAGAATCGTTCAATAAGTCGTTAGAGAAAATATGAAAAACAAATTCCTTCAACATTTTATTTATTTTTCAACATAATCTTCCTTTAACTCTATACAGTACACTTCTTCAAGCGTTTCTTCAACTTTTCTAAGCCGGCTAAACAGTTGTATTTCGGTAGTTCCTCAAAATAGGCTTCTGTTTGGTGATGACCTCCTCGTTAGACGTGAACCGTTTTCAGCCGAGTCATTTATTCAAATCTGGAGATAAAAAAGGTCACTGGGGGCCAAATCCAGTGAACAAGGTGGATTTTGTAATAATTTGAACTTTAAACTAAACTTTTAGTCATCGAAACTGCCCAAGTGTGCACCGGTACATTGTCTTGATGAAATAGGATCTTTTTCTTTTTCAGTTGATCGTTTTTTCTTAATTTCTTCGTTCATTTGGTGCAATAACCACGCATTATACTATCTAGTTATTGTTATTCCTTTTTCCAAGTGATCGATGTCGATGATTCCGCGTGCATCCCAAAAACCCGTGGCCATAACCTTGCGGCTAATTACACTGTTTTCGCCTTTTTCGGAGTCCGTTCCCTAAAAAACATACTGTTTTGTTTTTCCTTTGTTTCTGGAGTGTGGTAACGTATCCATGTTTCGTGTACAGTTATGTGTCTACGCAGAAACACGTCAGGATTGCGACGTAAGAGCGCTAAAACAGCCTCAGAGTCATCCATATGATTACTTTTATTCTCCACTGAGAGCAAACGCGGCAGCCATATTGCCGAGATTTTTCCACATTCATTTTTTCATGCTAAATTGAAAACACTGTACCTTGGGATATACCTGTGGCTTCAACTATCATTCGTCGATCACTTAAAACGATATCATGAATTTTGTTTTTAATTTCGGGAGTAGTCTCTTTCACTCCCGAACGATGCTCTTTTTTTGTAGATGTAAGGCCACGTTCAAACTAATTTACCCAATTGTAAACAGTTGCAAATACAAGATCAAATGTGATTATAAACTTCATTCAACTCTCCTTTGATCTTTTTCGGTATTAAGCCTTTGAAATGTATTTGATAACCGCTCAAAACTCGTATTTTGAGGAACTATAGAAATCCTACTGTTTGGCCGGTTTAAAAAAGTGGAGAAACACATGGATAAATGTATACAGTTAAAGAGAGATTATACTAAAAATAAAATAAATACAAAATAATTTGTTTTCTATCTTTTTCTAAAATTGCTTATTGAAGAACCTCGTATTACCACAGGAGGCCAACAAATGCAGAGGGGATTTGCGATGAGTGGACCGGACTATATTTAAAACCTAACCTATTGTTTTTAATGTAATCGGCCACTGAACACGTAGTGGAGCTGAGCGGAGTCAAACGGTGTCGCTGTGCTCCGCTCCGTGTAGTTTCGACACTGTCTAATTTGGTTTTGAAGCTGACTCCTCTTCCTCACCACGACGACCACACTTCTAAACTTATTATTCTCGTTACCTGCTTTACCGTTGCCTAGGTTACGATTTTAAAACATAACAGTTTCCTATAATCGGTTACAGAAGGCCTAAATATTTGATATAAAAGATACAAATGCGTTCTTTAAACTGATTGAAATCATTTCCGATTGCCGTTCATCTTCATTCGGCTCTGCTCCGCTTCACATTTGGTAGCCGCCAGGCTTTGTTATTGTTTATTCGAACATTTGTGTATATAGAAGAAAATATAACACACGATGTTTTCATAGTGTGTGTGAACTCTCCTTTTCAAGTGCTTTAACTTAAAACATAACTCGAACTTCAGGCTAGATTTTCAAAAAATAAAGTAGGAAACACATTTTGAAGCCCAAGAAATAATTATTTTCTCTGACAAATTTTGTACTTAATTAATTCCGTCCTAAAACTCCTTTCATTCGCAAAAATAATACGGTCATCTAAAATTCGCAATTATAACGTTCCTATCAGGCTTGGGTTAGTTCAACGGATTTTCCAAGCAAGGAATTATGTAGATATTTTCTGCGGACAACATTTGGTAGGACAAAATTACTATAAATATTTTTATTGAATTGTGTGGGGAAGTGAAGATAAATAAAAATAAAATGTTGATTAATTTCGATGTTGAAAATATTTTACTAATGCACGGTTCACGAAACTATAATTGAAAATATACTTTAGTAGGCATTTTAAAGCACCATTTAGCCCTTAAAATATTGACAGGCTAATATTCCAGTTGATTATTTTATTATTTAAGTTAGACATTTCAGAACTAGAGTTTTTCCATATTCTCGAAACGTAGAAACGTAAATGTTTGTGTTTATGCGATTTTTAAATTCTAATTTATGCAGATTATAGTTCTGATTATGATGGAAAGATTTCATTAAAAAAATCATTTTAGAAATTACTTCCATCACATCAGCAAGTCTGCTGAGTGCTGTGATTATTTTTATTTTGGACAAAATATTTTTTTTAGTATATTATTTGAACATATAAATTAATTTTAAATTTTTAAGTAAATTTTAATTTACTTTAATACTTACTGCATTTTCAAAAGAATTTGAAAATTTAAAATGCTGTTATGAAAATCCAAACACTGATTAAAATGTTGGAATTGTAAAGTAAATAATCCTGGAATTGCTGCCACTTTGAAGTGTGTTTAAAAAAATACAAAATATTTAATTTTGGAACACATCAACTGTTTTACAGATAATTAACGTGAGCTATCTAAGCAATTACGAAAATCAAGTTTTGAGGCAATTTAATCGATACGTTCGTGGACATATTGTTTGCCAAAGTTAGTGTTTTGAAACAAGTAACAAATATCAGCTGCTTGTTGATGTTACTATAGCTATTGACTTTCGTATTCTGTTACAGTATTGCTTTTCTTTTACAGGTATAACAACTGTACTCACGATGACCACCATTAGCACGGGCGTACGGAGCTCGTTGCCAAGGATATCTTACGTGAAAGCTATCGATATTTACCTTGTCATGTGTTTCGTGTTTGTGTTCGCGGCATTGCTGGAATACGCTGCGGTCAACTACACGTACTGGGGCGCACGCGCGAAGAAAAAATCAAAAAAGACTAAAGAAGCCGAAGAACATTCGAGGAAGACGTCCATTGCAGGTGAGAACACAAGAAATATAAAAAGGAGCTTTCGGTAAACAAATACACAAGTGAAAGTCTTGTATTAGAGTAAAAACGAAATAATGTTTTTTAATGTCATACTTTATGCTAGTTAGACTAATGTGGGAGGTCGGCGATAACGAGAAGGGAAATTGCAGTTTCAGATCTACGACCTAGAGGTTCGCAAGTTCAGAAACGCAGTAGGCTGATGTTTTAGAAAAGGTTCACACGAGTTATCGCTGTGTCATCTTCAATAGCATAAGAAGAAAAGTATAGAGGATTTGCTGCTGGTAGCCTATTCACTCAGGACTCCGACATCTATCGGATAGGCCTATTGTTATAACTCCGGATAGGTATCCGGGTTGACGTAGGACTTTGATAACTCCGGATAGGCAGGCTGGTGCCGGATTTCTTCAACGCGTTTCTTTGTTTACACCTGTATGTCATTAGCAAATCTGTATTTTATTGTAAGCAAATATGAAAGCTGATTACAATGATGGAATTGTAAAGTAAAAACTATTGGAACTGCCGACATTTTGAGGCGTTTTATTACGAACGGACTTTGTTAAAAAATAAAATTTGTCCAAGATCTAATTTTTGTTTCAAATCAGCAAATATTAACCTGTAAATATTAAACTTTAAATTACATTGAAAATACAAAAGTAAAACTTGACTATCGTTCAGTTTGTTTTCTTATTTTCAACTCTCTCTCTCTCTCTCTCTCTCTCTCTCTCTCTCTATATATATATATATATATATATATATATATATATATATATATATCTCTCTCTCTCACACACACACACACACACACACACACACACACACACACACACACACACACACACACATTTAAAAATAGGGATGCATTCTCTCTCTCTCTCTCTCTCTCTCTCTCTCTCTCTCTCTCTCTCTCTCTCTCTCTCTCTCTCTCTCTCTCTCTCTCTCTCTCTCTCTCTCTCTCTCTCTCTCTCTCTCTCTCTCTCTCTCTCTCTCTCTCTCTCTCTCTCTCTCTCTCTCTCTCTCTCTCTCTCTCTCTCTCTCTCTCTCTCTCTCTCTCTCTCTCTCTCTCTCTCTCTCTCTCTCTCTCTCTCTCTCTCTCTCTCTCTCTCTCTCTCTCTCTCTCTCTCTCTCTCTCTCTCTCTCTCTCTCTCTCTCTCTCTCTCTCTCTCTCTCTCTCTCTCTCTCTCTCTCTCTCTCTCTCTCTCTCTCTCTCTCTCTCTCTCTCTCTCTCTCTCTCTCTCTCTCTCTCTCTCTCTCTCTCTCTCTCTCTCTCTCTCTCTCTCTCTCTCTCTCTCTCTCTCTCTCTCTCTCTCTCTCTCTCTCTCTCTCTCTCTCTCTCTCTCTCTCTCTCTCTCTCTCTCTCTCTCTCTCTCTCTCTCTCTCTCTCTCTCTCTCTCTCTCTCTCTCTCTCTCTCTCTCTCTCTCTCTCTCTCTCTCTCTCTCTCTCTCTCTCTCTCTCTCTCTCTCTCTCTCTCTCTCTCTCTCTCTCTCTCTCTCTCTCTCTCTCTCTCTCTCTCTCTCTCTCTCTCTCTCTCTCTCTCTCTCTCTCTCTCTGATTAATTACAGCTCACCTAGTGATCTACATCAGGTCCTCATTTCAAGGTTCCAGTTTCCGGTCTTCACATGATGACAATTCGGTTAGATTATTTTTCAATGGAAATTTTCTAAGGCTTTTGGCACGTTTTGAGATTTTCACTCGGTGACCAGCCTTTTCGAATTTCTAAAAGCTGAATAACACTTTTTACCAAGCTTCCAAATGTTACTAAAGTTGTGCAGTGTATCAATTTGTATCGAGAGTGACAATTAACTCTTTCTTACTAATAATACCACATAAGATTTGTCCTTAAAATTATGTTAGCATATGTCCTCGCCAACGATACTCCTGCTTAGCTTTTTCAAAGATGTTTAGAGCCACAAATTAAATTAATTTCGGCAAATAATGCAAGTGTTACGATTGTTCTCACGTTTTATAATAAACTGTTGCATCGTCTGAACAATAATGTTACACTGTTCGACTTGCAGGGATAAAGGCAGGAGGTTCGGTGAGTGACGGCTACGCTGCGGGCAGTACCGGCACAGGAGATGAGATCATCGAGTTGCAGGACATACGTCTGTCGCCGATACCATCAATCCGTAACAGACACAACAGTGCAAGGTATTATTTAAGTAATAAGACAGGATACATAAAGCATACGGTGGGTATCAAGATGCAGATTATATAGATAGCGTCTGCTGTACATCAATCTTGATAACAGGTTGTGTTCATATTTAGTTGCAATGTAGTTTAAAATTATTATTTTAATTTGAGTTCACAAAATTTACGTACTCATGCAGTACTTTCTCTTTCCATGCTTTTTAACTAATTGAAACCGCCAAAATATAATGCCATTTTTGTCTGAAAATGGTACTTTTCCGTATGATTTCCTGAATAATGGGGAAAAACGAGCTGTTTAACAAGAAAACCGGCAAAGTGTGGAAAATTCACGCGATATTGAGATATGAGCCTGAGAGACTTAGTGCTGCAACCCGCACAACTTCACCTTCCAAGCGGTTGCATCAGCAGCAGTTTAAATGTTAGTATATAACTAATAATTTGTAACAAAAAACTTTTATAAAATAATTAAAAAAATAATTTCTTTGAAATTATTTAGGCTTAAATTATTCCGTTTTATATATTTGTAATGTGTAATAAAAAGCTTTAAAAATTAATAAAGAAGAATAAGATTTCTTAAATTGTTTAATCTTTTTTATTCTGTTTGTTCGAAATAATAAATTTTTTAAAAATTTAATGTATTGATATTTTGTTTCAAAGAAACAACAACAAAAATATAAACTTTATTATTTTAGTTGAAGAATGAGACGTTTCTAAACATTTGAATTAAATTTTGTAGGACTTTCTTATTAGTTTGAAGTTTTGTAGAGCAAGTTGCAATTTAAACTTAATGCTATTGAAGGTACTCAATCACACTTTTTTTATTTAATTAGGTTAAATAAACATAATTTTTTTCTTGATAAAATTATAACGTTTTAAGACCTTCATCCTACTGTTGTTTTATAAAAAAATCACAAAAATGTCGAGGAGAATGAAAATCAAAACCATTTAGACAGTGTTTATTTTTAAAATTATGTTTGTACCAAGACCTCTCCAATGCCGATGATTACCTTTAAACCTGTACTTTTTTATATGTATTTTCTGTCGTAGGTATTCCACTTCTACCGGCGGAGGACTGGATGACCCGGGTAAGTTTCCCCCAAGCTTCCGGATGAACCGTTCCAGCACCGGTTATGGTTTCCCCACGTCACGGCCTGGGCTAAGACTGAGAAACACTCGAGCGAACGCTAACCGTCCCAGAGTGCTGCACGCGCTCCGCAAAGGTGCTTCAGCGATAAGAGCATCCATGCCGAAAATCAAAGATGTCAACGTAATTGATAAATACTCACGTATTGTTTTCCCCGTGTCTTTCCTTTTGTTTAATTCGTTCTATTGGGTATTTTATGTATTTTAGAGTTTCTAGTTTAGTTAAATTCGGTTCTATTCCGTTGAATAGTTTATGTATTGTTACTAGTTTTTTGGTTCATTCTAATCGAAATGTGGTTGATGTAAATCTCTTAATGACTGTTAAACAGTTTGAAAAAAGTTAATTTTTAATATGTTTATTCCATTTTACAGGATAAACATAAATAAAAACAAAAGTAATTTAATAAAGAAAAAAAGAAAAATAAATATACTGCAAAAATAAATACGTTTAGGATACGTTTAGGCTATACGTTTAGAATAAACTGGATACGATATTTATAATTTGAGGTAGTGTTTTTTAAATAAAGCATTGAGTGAAAAGTTTCATATATATTAAAAAAATTATTATTGTTAGAATTGATAAGAATACATAGACAAAAACAAGTTAATAGATTTAGTGTTAAAATAATTATGAGTAATTATGAGTAACATTGTCTGTGATGAATAAATGCTACAATTATTAATAGCTTATGAAGAAATATTATTTAATATATCGATTATTATGTTTTCTTATACTTATATTTATAGATTTAAACACTTAAAAATGAGAAATATTACAATGTAAAGGATAACAGTAAAACACAGTCCATTATGCACATTGATGGGAGCGGTAAGCTAGCCTACTCGTACATCTCTTATTGTGTACTAAGGGAAAATGTTTTATTGTTGCCCTTATTTCGGTACTTTTTTATAATTTGTTATATCATTAGAAATGAAATGAAACGAATTTCAAATATTTACTCGAAGTTCTTAATTTTTTTTTGAAAATTTATTTAAAAGTTTTAAAATGTCTACCATTTCGAATGAAACTTAGTCGGTTCAGATATAAACTCTTTAGAAAAAACAAAAATGGCGCTTCGAAAGGAAGTAAAAGAATCGTTTCCGAATATATTTTATAGGGACCTTTTATACTTATTTTGAACACTAATAACTACTTCCTGAATTACGTCCGCCAATTACAAAAAACATCCTGTTAATTAACTTCAATTTATGAAAGATAATTTATCACAATTGTTTCCACCAGAAGGTAATTGACAATTTCAGATTGTTCGTCGGTTATTATTATTTTACACATACCACATTTTGAACCAATGAAATTAATGGTAAACCATATGTTCCATAGAAACATCAACAAATTTAGGATTTAAATATAAATGAGCCCAATTCGAGTGGACTGTCTTATTGTACTATAGTCGTTGTTCAACAAACATACAACTTTAATTTAATGTATTATAAAATCTAGATGTATAATTTTGTACATAGTAGAAAATGTTATGATTTACGATATATTAAAACAAAAACAATGGTTACTATATTAACATTTATGTTGGAAATGCTGTATTTATACTGCACAAAAGGCAGATATTTCCATTGTGGTTCGATGAATTTAGTTGTAAAGAAGCAAGTTTACCTGGTTGAGGTTCTGGATGTCAGTATATAAGAATTCACAGTCAGGGAGTTTAAGTATTTTCCTAAAAACATTTTGTGCACACTAAATGCAATGGAAGTAATATATTGGTCTTCAATTACGTAAAAGGTAATTTTAAAACCTTCTTTTCGTTCTTGACGACCTGTACAGTTTACAAAGCTTTTGTTTTGTTAATCTTCACGAAGATTATTTTCAATAAGATAATTGTAAAGAAGTATTTTGTAACGGGATATTTGAGCCTTGTGTTTCAACCATGTTCTTTTAAAAATAGTAATGAAAGTATATATTGCGTATTTAACTAAATATTATTTTACGGTTCGTTATTTTACAGTTCAGTAAATGTGTAAAATCATTCAATTCATGTCTAATTGACAGAATATCTCATACAACACCAGACTTGCAAATTTAGGATTATTTTACTGGATATTTTGAAAGTTGGAATTTTATATTACAAATGTGAATACCACAGAATAGACAAATCTGTTCGCTTTATTATACATAAAGTTTTAAATAGCCATCCGATTGGGTAAATCTATGTCAAATACCTAACCTAACATTGTGAAGGTTATATAAGAAATTTCCTACGAGGTTTACTACATTGTGTACCGATCCAATAAATTTCATAATGCCGGGTACAAATAAATAAAACAATGACATGGGTCTTAGACATTAACCGCTTAATTAGCTCATTTCCCAATAGAAATTTTCTAACTACTCAGATTATGTTTCACTAGCGTCAAAACAGAAATGGAATTCCCTAATTTTCAGTGACGCGGTTAAAGTTTAACTATGCTTTGAGCTAAAGCACTAGAAAGAAATTCGGAATTCAGTGGTGATTTAGTGCTTTTATTTTCCTTCACCTCTTGCTACTGAATCCTCCAACTAGCTATAACTAAAAATGAATTTTTACTCATATTTCCCAAGGTAGAATCACGAAAATTTATTTTTAGTACATATTTTTTAAACAATTGTTTAAAATTCTCTGACCACAGTGGAAAAAACTGCATAAATTTGAGAATAACTCGTTGACAAAATGTCAGTCAGCCATTGTATTCACAAAGTCTTACTTTTAAGACTAATAGTTCTCCTTAAAGTTGTCGCGCCATCTTGTTGTTCGTTAATTCCCAAACCCTTTCTAATAAAATAATAAACGAAATCGTATTATTTCTGATTTATTGTAATATTTTATTTCAACGTAGAATTTAGCTAAATTTGAAAATGGTGTCCGATATGCTTTTTTTAATTCATTGGAATAATGCAGGCTTCAAAAACATCGTGTCCAAAATGTAACTTTTAAAATGTAGAGTTAACAAGTAGAATTAAAATTTGACATTTTTGAATAAAATCTCTATAGAGAAATTTGTTGATATCTGTACTGTGGTTTAATGAAAATTGGACTTTAATAGATGTAACTTTGTCTCAAACAGAAACAGTTTATCTAATCTACAATAAAAGTTTTAAATAAGAAATAATATTTGAATAACACTGTCTTTATTCTTGTTTGTCCTTCTGGACTCAGTATGGACCGTTTGAGGCTCCGCTGAGGATGAAATATAGAAGCTCATAGCTGTTTTGCTGACGTGATGTCGACAAATTTTCAAAAAGTAACATATAATAATAATAATTTTATAATATTATAATGTACATTAAAAATTAGAAAATGAACCATGACCGCCGTTAGATTCATTTTTTTCATTTTTAGTTTACAATTTTAAATGCAGATTTTATCTCTCATTACGATAGTGAAATTACATGAAAATGTTGTATTAAAAAAAAATGTAAAAAACCTCCATTTTGAAACTGTTGAGTTGATGTTACCGCATAACGAAACTACCAGTGTCAATTTTGCGCTAAGTTTGAAACAAATTTGTCTAAAATTGCAAAATGAAATGCATATGTAAAATTGTATAAACAGTTTTAACGACCCTCTCGAAAATTGATATAGAGAGCAGAATCACTGCTCATTTCAAGGTCTGGTTCAAGGTATCTTGATGGCCGTTCCAATAGCTCATATTCCGCTAGATGCAAAAAAATAAAAGTTTTTCCTCTACTGTGTTTTTTAGACTCTAAAATTTTCAATAATTATTTGTGTTATACAATAATTATTTGTGTTATACAATAATTATTTGTGTTATACAATAATTATTAATAAACACAGCCCTTCCATTCCTTCCCTCAACTCCTACTATGCATTTTTTTTATGTAAAAATATTTATTTTAGGACTTTGTAAATAAGATTTATTAATATAGTAAAGTTAAAGAATTATCATCCTAAAAACTACATTAAAAAAATCTAAATCAAAAGGTACGTTTTGGACACATTGTTGTTATATGTTGAATGTAGAAATTCCCTTTGTTTTAGGCTTAATATTAGAGACAAGATGTTTAGTTAGAACACAGCGGTAGAATTGTGTAGTTAGGATTATTGTAAATTACAGATTTTATAAATGAAATGTAGTATTTCAGAGTAGTTTTTAAAAAAATGAAATCAGTTAAAAACCAATTTAAACAAACTGTTAAAGTGTTTTACCTACTTAAATACATTTACTGCATGTTGAATAGAACACTTATAAATGACTTTGTTTTAAAAATTTATGTTAAAAGTTAATTACACAATTTAGTGTTACTTCATCAATTGGTTGACCCTTGTAGGTTAGTTTAGGTTGTAATTTTTTTATTCGATAACAATTACAAACTTACTGAATTAAGCGAGTATAATGTATTATTGTTATTGAAATTTTAGTGCGAAAATAAATTTTTCGTTGTTCCGTAATAGATAAAAGGTATTTTAACAAAATATCTGTAAAACGACTGTTTGATTGTTTAAAATTTGTATTTAAAAAAGAATTTAGAATTATGTAAATGACGAAAAGTAATTTTTTAAGTTTGCAAAATAAACTGTTAAAAAATTAAATTTTAGTTGATTTAATACAAAAAATCGTAAACACTTTTGTTTAATTGTTTAATAAACACAATTAGCGTTGCATTTTGTTGACATTGTTTTAAATTCTGTGTTTTGTTATCATACAAGTGATGTTATATTGTATGTATATTGTATAGTCAAAGTTTTTTTACACCAAAATCAATATTCAGAAAACAATAATTCCTATATCTAAAAAACTCATTTAATTCTAATTTATTGTTTGCCATTTAAAAATTATAGTTGTGCAATTCAGTGTTTTTATTAAACCCATCATATTTATAAATAATGAAAAAGTAGGCTATACCGAATTAAGAGAAATGCATGTTCCAAAATACCTACTTAAAAATCAAAATGTTTCCAACAAAGACCAAATTGTTTCGTGTTATTTTTCCTATCTAAGTGTCAGAGCTTATAGGTATGAAATATTAGATTAGTCGCTATCATATCTATATATTTATATGAATATCAGACATATTTTGTAAATATTTGTATTTAAATGTTTTGAATGGTGTAAACTGTAATGTATAGGCAAATTGATTTGGTTCAGTGTAAATATTATGTAATTGTTATTTGTTGTTAATTTCTATTTATGCTTGTTTTGTTTGTCTAAACTTTACGCTCTGCTCTTGAATATCAGAAGAGTAAGTGTTCGTATAAAATCTGTTGTTATACAATGAGTGTGCACCATTTTGTTTCTTTAACAAACGTAATTTGAAAATATATTTAGGGTGGTAATTTTAAATTCATCTTCAAAATATTTTTAAATTTTGTATTGATAACCGCACCTTACAATTTTGAAATGTAAAAACTAACTTTTAAGGATACCTCGACGTGGTAGTTCCAATTCTCATGTGTAAATTTGTACTGTATTTGAATATCAATTGAAGTGTATCGTTCCTCTAGGATTAACCTACAATCTTTGGCTCTCTGAACACACCAAACAGGAAGGAACTGTTCAAGGTAACATCTGTACCATATAACTGGAATGAGTCAAATATTTACTTAAATTGCAAGGAAAAACGGGTCAGAGTATGCAATATGGTAACAGCGGTGTTGCTTACTTATTTCATAACTGTTCAGTAATAAACGTTTTTTTTAATATGTACAAAAATAATTCAATATATACAAATTATAGAAAAATGTGTAGTATGCATTTCCTTTGGTTTATGTTTTATTAAATCTGCATTATCTTGCAGAAATTATAACCCAAGTAAATGTACTAATGTAGTAATACAGATTTAAATTATTATTTCCATTTTTTGTTCGTTTTATAAACTGTAAGATTGTTATATTTAAAATTTTGAATACAAATTCGAGTCATAATTTATAAACACATGATCGTAATTTGAGCAAAACTTGTCAGTGCAATTTTAAGAATAACTTGATCTCTTAAATGGTCACTCTATGATTTTGTTTTTGTTTTTCTCTTATAACTTCCGATATTATTTGTGTTCTTAAGAATATGAGATAAATCCATCTTTTTTGTGAACAAATTGTTATTGTGAAAGGTATCATAGAACTCAATATTAATTTTATTGATGGATCGATAATTTGAAAACCCCTTTGCAAAAAATGGAAATGCACCTAGTTTTAAAGTTGTAAGCAAATCGGAGAAGTAGTTTTTTGTTCTACGATGAATATATGCAGTATGTACAGTACAGCAGACATGTAAAAACTTATTTTTGGTATCTAGCATGATAAAACGTGAATGTGATTTTCAGCTATGATTAATTTACTGAAATATTGGACATTTATAACTACTAAAAATGTTATTTGTGAATTGTGATGGAAGATCGGATGAAGATTATAAAGAGATAGAATGAAAACACATTGTTTGTGTCAATAAATAAGACAATATATGAAGAGATATGTGGTGTGAGTAATACTAGAGCCAGTCCGTCTACTCTATTCGTGTCCACTCAGACGAAGAAAGCGTGTTTAATTTATTTGAAAATAATTTTTGGAAAATCGTTTTTCAAGGAATGTGTGATAACTGATTAGTGTTGCTATATGAATAAGATAAAAGAAATAATTATAGATTGTTAAATTATTTTTATTATTTCTTTAATTTCTAAGTGAATGGAAGAAATGTATGTATTACAATAATAATTATTATTTATTTATGTGTTTATGGATTTTACATTTCCACCTTTTTCATATTATTCTATTTGAGTGAAATACAGAAAAAATAACGTTTTTTGCTTACGTCCGATATTTCAATAATGTAAATGGTTTGCTGTTGAACAGATTTGTGAGTAAAACCTTTTTGGATACATTCGATGCAGTGAAAATTTTAATTAAAGAAAAATACTTCTTTATTCAATTTCTAAGCAGGTAAGAATTCGACAGCCTAGTAAACAGTTAGAAAATGTTTACCTAAAAAGTAGTCCATTTACAAATCGGCAAAAACTTGACGGTTTTATTTTTCGGCTTGAAAAAACTTAAGCTCTGTTAAAATCAACAGTTTAATTTATAGGAGGCAAAAACTGTTGTTCAGTTTTACAATTGGTAAACAAATAAATGGAATAATACGAGAACTTCACGAGGTAATATCTTAGAGTATATATATTCAGCAGGTAGAAATTTGGCTGTTTAGTTGGAATTTTTAAATTTAGTAATTGGTAATTGCAGTCAATTTTCACAAGTGAAAACTAAAAAATTGGGTTTTCTTTCTAAAAGACCAACTTAATAATAATAATAATAATAATAATAATAATAATAATAATAATAATAATAATAATAATAATAATAATAATAATAATAATAATAATAATAATAATAATAATAATAATAATAATAATAATAATAATAATAATAATAATAATAATAAAAATAATAATAATAAAAACAACACTAATAATATTAATAAATGAACAGGCAAGGCCATGTAAAGGAGCACTACATTTATTTTGTTTTATAAAACTTATAAGCCTAACTGTTAGATTCATGTGACATAACTCCTAATGTGCAGTATCAAAACTAAATAAATTAAATGAATACAGTTAAGCTAACACATTAAGAAATAAAGATTAAATCTTTAAGGAAAAGCCTGATTGGAGGCGTAAATTGTACAAATGAGAATAAATAAATTAGCGTCATACAGAAATGCACATGTTATATCATAAAAAAATATTGATCCCAAATGAACTGTCACTTACCAATACTCAATACAGTATACTCAAAATAATATACACATCTATACACATACACTTTCATACTATGTATACACACATGGTATACATAAATATACTATATGCGCCCCCCCTACAGACAAAATTCTTAACTAGTTTTCTAGCAATTTTTTTCAACTTATATTTTTACACTTACTCGTTGACTAAAGCTGTCTTATTCTACTCCTAAACAAGTAAGAACTTTGAAAGCATCGATTAGTTCTTTCTAGTCGATTAAATCATCTCTATCAAGTTCATGACAAGAGGTAAATGACAAGTTCATGACAATTGAACAGTAACAGTTGTTAAAAAACTTAAAGATCGAATTTTTGTCTGATAAAACACGGTATGTAATATCTGGATAATCTAATTTTATAGTACTGCATATAAATTGCATACGTAAGTTAGTAATGTACAGTAATATTGCTAATATCCCATGCGGTGGATGTGTTCCGCAACCTTTAGCGGAGGTGTCTTCACCCGAGTAGTGTTCTATTTAGTAGTTAGAATTGATTACCCAAATGAAAAGGTAAACGAATCGAAAGATTATTTTGAAATTTGAGGAAGTGCCTACACAGGAAATGAAAACACTCTTTTAACCCACTGTACATTTATTACTCACCACTCTGTTCGTACAAGTGATATACGAACAGACTCAATCTCTTTGCCAAACATTTAATAGATAATAGCCATAATTTTCTTTTTTCTTTATTTATAAGACATTATATTTTATTATTATTAATATTCTCTTAACGTTCACGCTTTACACCAGTTAAGTTAATTAGGACGAGGGATCGGCATTAACGGGAATAGTAAAGCTTATGACAGTAACTGAAGTTTAGAAAGCTTATGACTATCTTTAGGTGTGAAATTCAGAGACTGGTACCTACTGACTGGTACCTACTGCCACGACCATCAAGCCATATTTCCAAAATCGTGGGTCACGCTTAAATTTTCTTTAAAATTTTGAAATGGTTAATATGTATTTGATATGGTTAATGTTCAAATATTATCTTACAAATGCCGTATTTTTAGAGTGTATATTTATATTTTTGATTTCATGTTGAATATTTAATTTTTATATACTATTTGTATGTATAGAAAATGCTGTATATTATATATTATATTAATATAATTAATAATATACGTAATATATATTAGCATCCCTAGAGAAAAAAAACTATGAAATCTAGGAGAAATAAAGTTGAATTAGCCTTCCAACTTACCAAAGACACATACAACAAGAAGTCCCTCTCCTGGAATACAAAGATAAGGCATTATCATACGATAATTAAACCAGAAGCCTTATATGCAGCTGAAACATTATCTCTCACAACCCAGGGCCCACTTGAAAGGCTGGAGATCAAAGAAAGAAAGATATTACGAAAAATCTTAGGCCCCAAATTCCGTAAAAACCAATTACTCCACATCAGGACTGAAACTCTTTACCAAAAAACTGAAACACTATCAGACACAATAAGAAAAAGGAGAATTGATTTTTATGGGCACATCCTCCAAATGGACAAAAATAGACTAACCAAAAAAAATATTTGACTTCTTTCGCAATAAAAGAGCCAAACAACTTTGGTTTAGAGAAACAGAGAAAGACATAAGAGAACTACAAATCACTGACACTATGCTCATGTACAGAACAGCCAAAACAATAACCAAGGACAAGAAACAACGGTTCCAAGACAAAGTCAAATCCAAGCGAACGATCCAAATCTCTGACGAAGAAAGAAAAACAAGATCACAACGAATGAAGCAATACTGGGCTACGAGGAAGGCACAGAACATTAAAAAGTGATTGATTTTAGTGTATCCCAAAGTTGGGTGAAACAAATAAAGAGATATATTAGCATATATTACATACTATATGTATGTATGAATATTCAATTTTACGTATATTCAACATGAATATACTATATATATATATATATATATATATATATATATATATATATATATATATATATATATATTCATGACGAATATACATAATAAAAATTGAATATCCCATATAAAATTTAAAATGTGCTTAAACAGCTTTTGAACGTTCTAAGATAATGTAGTCTTAGAATGCCTAAACTCCAAAAAAACTGTCTTCCAAATATTATGAAACTAATTTTTCTAGGCTTTCTTAAATTCAAGCAAAGTAAAATTATTTTATCATTTATAGTGTTCTAGACCACACAAACAATTTAGTGAATAATTAGTGTTTATATTTTCTATTTTTGTGAGTAAATGTTAACATTGCTTTTAACAATAAAGCTTCGTGTAAGACTTTTCTAATTTGAAATTCAATGTTTGAAAATGCTGCAATTTAAAAAAATGTACTTCTTAATTAATATGTTGATGGATAAGAAAAATAATTTTGAATTTTATTGTGTGTACTGCTTAGGAGATATGTTATATTAATAGCAGAAAGGACGCCACGAGACCTGTCACTGTTGAAGATTCTAGTCATTTCAGACAAAGAAACAATGAGTTTTGAACTTCTAAGAAGGGCACAGATAGGTTTCATTCAGTTTTGTGAAAACACTGGTCGAGTTTTATATTTTTCATTTCATTTCCCTAATTTTATACTTTATTGTCTAGCTTTGCGTGTTTAATAGAACAATATTATTTTTTAAATAGGCAGGGCGTTGTTTTGTGTAGAAATATGCAGCCAATTTCACAATTGTACACAGTAGGCTATTCATTAGACACCATCTTTTAAAGTTTGTAGTCTAATGTTTCTCATTCTTTGAATCACAAAATTTATCAACATTTTATTTTCATTAAACGATTATTTAACTTTGTTAAAACCAATATTTCAGGGTTGAACATCACGACAGGAAAAAATGACTCTCATTAGGTTTAATATGTTTCTTGCTTCGACTTAGACGCTCATATATATTTCAAAGCCTTCAATCAGTTCTTAAGAAGTTTCCCGCCAAGTTTATAATTTAAAAAGTTGTTAAATCACCATTGAATTCCGCCAAGGACCAGTTACCTCCTTAAGCAGTTTAATGAACAATATCAATCTTAGCATTTGGACGCGGTATGCCTTTTTTTATCAAAATAGCTGTTTGATTTCAGTCGCAGATACATGATAATATGTATGTACAATATTGGAATGTGTTTTTATCAAGCAATCTATTAGTTTGAAGTTTTCGTATACATGTATATACATAGAATCTATTTTATGTGAATTACTAAGAGACGAATAATACATTTTTGCCTTAGTAACGTAGGACATTGGTATTTCACCTTTTTACTATGGTTATATACAATTTATTACTACACAATATAACATTCTTTATTTACCAGTGCACTCTATTGAGGAAAGCGTGTAATATTACTTAATAATCTAATACCAGCTACGTTACCAGAACATTGGTTTCTGATCTTTTACTTTGGATATTGACAATGTATGTATACTATAATACTACGTATTATAAGTGCACTCTACCGGGGAAGACAATTACTACTATTCTTATAACCTAGCACCAGCTATGTTACCAGAACGTTTGTTTGTGACCTTTTTTATTTTATTTGCAATGTATTGGTTATTATATAACACTTTTTATTTACCAGTGCACTCTATTGAGAAAATCATGTAATATTACTTAATAATGTAGTACCAGCTACGTTATCAGAACATTGGCTTTCGATCTTTTTACTTTGGTTATATACAATGTATTTGTACTATAACACTACTTTTTACCAGTGCACCCTGCAAAGGAAACGAAGTACTATTACAAAATAATCGACGCTGTTCGTGCTACCCTCTGGTGAGCCAATAACCAACTTCTCGCCCCAAGCCGAGGTGGTGGGGATACCATTGAGAAGGCCCGTGGGTGTATTCTGCTTGGTCCAGGGGTATTCAGATTCAGATGCTGTGCGACCTTATACTGCGTACGAGTGTAAATCGTTGGCGCCCGAAAAAAGTGCAAAACCGCGTTTCAAAAGTACAAAATCTATGTTTGTTTTTAAACTTGTTAATTGTTGAAAATAAAGTTGTGTGTCAGGTTAGGTGTTTGTTGGAAATTTGCAATGTTTACACGATCGATCAGAGAATGAAAACTAAAAAATTGTGCAACACTAAAGTTAATTAATTGTATTTCAATTTAGGAAAAATGTAATAGTTTTAAGTTTGGGTGATTTTTTCTTCCTACCGATTTAAAATTCTTTGTTGAGGTGTTAAACATCATGTTTCAAGTGCAACATATTTTTCTTGGCTGCGTGCTTATTATTGCTTCCCACAAAGGTAACAACTTTTTTTAAATAGCCTACTAATGTACAATATTTTTAGAATAGTAAATTTTATTTACATAAAAACCCAAAACTTACGAGATAATCGTACTTGCTGTACATAAGAAGCAAATCTCATTTTTTAAAGACAATTCCATTGTTACTGTCTCCTTTCCAATACATACGGAGCAACTGTTAAAATGTTTTTTTGTAATTAGGAAAATACTCTAAGATAGTATACACGAACACATTTTTAATACATATACGAGTATTTACATTCCAAAACAACTAAAATAATTACTTTCTAGGGTAAAAAGTTTTTTTTATAAGTTGTTATGAGTACTAATAAATACTTGGTATAAAACACGTATTTTACAAATAATTAGGCATTAGGCATTTTACAAATAACAAAGTATTATCTGTATTTAGAGTGTGGTTTAAATTTTGAAAAGTTACTGATTAAAAATAACTATTGTATCTCGTAAACGTTAGATATTAATAAAACTTTTATACTGTATTTGTATTAATATTATCAAAATACTGTCCCACCCAAACAGTTTAAACGTGTAACATTTTGTGTTTCGTTTAAAATAATTCAATGCACTTCCAGACTGGTGTTAAGAGAATTCAATATTCACGAATTATTGACCTAAATAAAACTGTTTTGAATGCCTTTCATTGTATTAACTTACATAAGAAACCATTTATTTTAATAAAAAGGCTCTCTTTAGAGGTCGCTTTGAAACAGAAATAATGAAGGTATGAATGAGCCCTCCACCGTCCATTCAAGTGGCGTATGGCGGGGAGGAGGGGGTTGCACTCTCCTGTTTTGAAGCAATAAACGTCGCTAGTCACAATTACTGCTCTGTTTTTTCTCCGGATTTAAAAACCATTTTGCTGAATAAATCAGTTATGACGAATGAAAATTTTCAAAATGAAATTTTGCTTACAAATACGTATACACAGTATATTTACGCTTTATTATGGTACTTCTATTGAAAAATGAGCTATTGAAGCTGCCGATATGTACCAGACTCGGGAATTTGAAATGAACATCGATCTTTAGGTCTCTTCTTGAAGGGTCGGTAAAAATTAGTTATATACTATATATATATATATATATATATATATATATATATATATATATATATATGTGTGTGTGTGTGTGTGTGTGTGTGTGTGTGTGTGTGTGTGTGTGTGTGTGTGTGTGTGTGTGTGTGTGTGTGTGTGTGTGTGTGTGTGTGTGTGTGTGTGTGTGAGTGTAAAATCGAAATTACAGTTCGGTTTTGGTAATAGCTTGGACAAGTTCGTTAACAGTAAAATCTCTCCAAAAAGTTTACAAAATTACTGCTAAAATCATCTATAATTTGATAAATTTGAACAAAATCGTTTTATTTTTTAGTTTTTAGACAACTGCCATAGCGGTATCATTAAAAATCCCTTTCTTGGATACATAAGCTTTTATATTAATTATTATTCACGAAAATTTCAGCTTATAATAGTCTAGTGCATCACAACACATTCCCTCTCACAGTGAAAAGTTGTTATAATAGGTTCCGATTTCGAGCGTCTAGTTCCGTTTTCAAACCTAACATTACAAGTTTTACACGATGTTCACCTGTAAAAGTAAATGACTTTCACAACAATAGAGAAGTAAACACAACGAAATGTAAACTAACCTTTTCTCTTCGCCGTAACAAATGTCATTCTTGGACCTGACAACAGTTTTCGAAGGACAAAAAAGGGTCGAAGTTAAGTGGTTTTGAGAACATCTGCGCCGAACAATTAGGCAAGGAGACAACACTAACACAGGCCTACTAACATAATAAAACAATGCTATTAGTTGCTAAGTTGGTAGTTAGAACAAAGTTAGGATTTCTGAGCCACAGCCGCCTTTTAGTTACTTTCTAATCTTTCTCATACAAAAGAGAAGTTGTGATAATCAACTTGTGCCAGAATATGCAAATAACGTTTTCTATAAAATATAAAACTAAGACGTTCAAAGAATTCAGTAAGCAGCAAGAACTGTATTAGTTAAGAGGTTATTGTGAATATAAATAATGAAAACGCCATTTAAAGGTTTTTCACTTCGCTTTATTCAGGACAAATAGAAAAAATATCTTGAACATTAAAAAAATCGTTTTTGACTTCGTTCCTTAAACCCAAAGGATATTTTTAATTGGATGTCACTAACTGAATGTTTGTTTCTGGGTAGATCTTTGGAAACTAAAGTATTTGAAAAAACACAGTAAATATTATCCAAAATCGGATTTACTTAAAATCGCAGCTAAAAATGTCGATCATGGTACATGGTCATCGAATCGTACACGAACAAAATGTATAAGTTACTATTTTTAAAAAATCGAAAAAAAATGGATATGATCTCTAACCGTCGTCTGAGTTTTAATTAATGTAAAAATACAAAATGAAAACCATTTTATCATAAACTATAATGAAAGTAATTTGGTATTAACAGAATAAATATCAAATTAGTCAGCTTACTATGATGTAACATCGCTACCATTTTGAGAAGAATAACAAACAGAAGAATCTGTGAATTCTACGCTCATACTACTCTCACTCATCAACTCAAAAAACACAAACACACACACATCCGGGGGAGAGGTCAATTAGGATCTCACAGAACAACAAAAAGGTTGGTCTTACAAAATAGAGTAAAAACTCCGTAAGAAGGGTCGAGAGAAAGAAAATTGAAAGGGAATTAGCAGAGCAAGCATCTGCAAGCACCTCAATTAGGAACTGTAAGGGCTATCTACCTCAAATGCCCTCCAAATATTAGCCATTATGAAGGTAATAGGACTGGAGAAGGCGCTGTGACTGAGCATCTCAAGAATATAGAAAGAGGGCATCTACAAATGTCGCAGTGCAATTGTAAACATACACATTCATTCATCAGGTTTTTTACTAGCTTCAAGACAGGATATTTGAAGAAAATCCCAATACGTGAAAAGAATTAGTTGTTTTAATGTTTCCACCTTTTATTTCATTATCATTATTTTTTATTTGTTTTTTTCTTGTGTTTAACGTCCGACTATTGTGCACCTTTGGGCTAATGCAGACGATGTGATGATTTATAGCACATGAAAATGCCAAGCCGTGGCCGGGAATCGAACCCGGGTCCTTGATAGCCTAGTACACTATCAACTAGGTCACTTTATCATTATTTTATAAGAGGTAAATGAATTATTGTCGTGGATTTAGGAACGGAAGAATTATTAAAATTATCTAAATAAAAATTTATCAAAATTATTATGACACACTGTGGGTATTATTAGTAACCCACATTGTACAACGTTATTACAACGTTATTGTAATAATAACGTTAAAAAAATGTAATAATAACGACATTGCAGTCATTCCTTCATGAAATAATCGTCATCAAACACTCATCTAAAACACAAAGTGACTGTGTGACGAATCTACGAGTGGCGCGCATCAATGTATAATACATCAATGGTGGCGTGTCAAGCAACGAGGTATTTATAGCGAGTTCTAACTCGCCTTATCAGAAGCAGACGGAAGCCAATATTGCCGACTCCCTAACCGGATATGAAAGAAACATTGTTTCAATTTTGGTTTCGCCAACACTGAATAATGATGGGCAAAACGATCCTTTTAAAGATCCGGTTCAATCAGATCAGGTCACTAAAATGATCCGGCCAATCATCATCCGAGGATCTTCGGATCATTCGGCTCATTAACGTCAATCGCACGGCTCAGCTCAGCGCGTTGCAAGTCGGGTGCTTATTGATGATCCGTGAGAACTAAAGTGTCAGGAAATTTGTAGGTGTATGAGGGAAGTTGTCTATGTGTATGACCGTCTGCTTTCAACTTTGTGATTACAGTACTAGTTTACAAATTATCTGGATTACTAAATCCATTGTTGTGAGCTAATAGCATTCAAGTTTTTATAATTTAACTGATAACCGATAATTACATGTTATTGTTATTATAATTTGTATTATGTGTACGTTTTACTGCATTGGCAAGAGTTGCCCTTTTTTACTCAACATTTTTTTAGTGAGTTTCGGAGTAATTTTAATGTTATTAATTTTAAAATTGAATTATCCCTGAAGATTCAAAAAGTAGTAAAAGATAAACAGTAAATAAATCTTTCTGTATGATCTAACATTCCTAATAAAGCAAACGAGTTAATATATTTAAATTCATTAACATTAATTACTCAAAACTTAATCATTTTTGTAATAACACTGAATATTTTTATTACCCGACTGCAATTAATTTAATGACTATTGTTTTTTTAAAATAAGCTACACAAAAAATTTTATCCGTATACTCGTGATTTGTTAATTTTTATACCTAACCAGTCTTAATAGTGTATTGACTCAAATATAAATGTTAACAGATCATAGATCTAATTGATCTAAAGATCTGAACTGAACTGTCTCAGCTCAGTCGTGACGGTTAGATCTGAGCGATGAGGGCCGTGACGAATTCGGCTCACCAAGTCATCCGACTCAATAAACTAACAGATCTCAGATCAGTCAGATCACCGAGGTGAAAAAACTCGGTCGTGACGGTTGGATCTGAGCGATGAGGGCCGTGACGAATTCGGCTCACCAAGTCATCCGACTCAATAAACTAGCAGATCTCAGATCAGTCAGATCACCGAGGTGAAAAAACTCGGTCGTGACGGTTGGATCTGAGCGTTGAGGGCCGTGACGAATTCGGCTCACCAAGTCATCCGACTCAATAAACTAGCAGATCTCAGATCAGTCAGATCACCGAGGTGAAAAAACTCGGTCGTGACGGTTGGATCTGAGCGTTGAGGGCCGTGACGAATTCGGCTCAACAAGTGATCCGGCTCAATAAACTAGCAGATCTCAGATCAGTCAGATCACCGAGGTGAAAAAACTCGGTCGTGACGGTTGGATCTGAGCGTTGAGGGCCGTGACGAATTCGGCTCACCAGGAGATCCGGCTCAATAAGCTAGCAGATCTCAGATCAGTCAGATCACCGAGGTGAAAAAACTCGGTCGTGACGGTTGGATCTGAGCGTTGAGGGCCGTGACGAATTCGGCTCACCAGGAGATCCGGCTCAATAAACTAGCAGATCTCAGATCAGTCAGATCACCGAGGTGAACCAACTCAGTCGTGACGGTTGGATCTGAGCGATGAGAACCGTGACGAATTCGGCTCATCAAGTGATCCGGCTCAATAAACTAGCAGATCTCAGATCAGTGAGATCACCGAGGTGAAAAAACTCGGTCGTGACGGTTGGATCTGAGCGTTGAGGGCCGTGACGAATTCGGCTCACCAGGAGATCCAGCTCAATAAGCTAGCAGATCTCAGATCAGTCAGATCACCGAGGTGAAAAAACTCGGTCGTGACGGTTGGATCTGAGCGTTGAGGGCCGTGACGAATTCGGCTCACCAGGAGATCCGGCTCAATAAGCTAGCAGATCTCAGATCAGTCAGATCACCGAGGTGAAAAAACTCGGTCGTGACGGTTGGATCTGAGCGTTGAGGGCCGTGACGAATTCGGCTCACCAGGAGATCCGGCTCAATAAGCTAGCAGATCTCAGATCAGTCAGATCACCGAGGTGAACCAACTCAGTCGTGACGGTTGGATCTGAGCGTTGAGGGCCGTGACGAATTCGGCTCACCAAGTGATCTGGCTCAATAAACTAGCAGATCTCAGATCAGTCAGATCACCGAGGTGAAAAACTCGGTCGTGACGGTTGGATCTGAGCGTTGAGGGCCGTGACGAATTCGGCTCACCAGGAGATCCAGCTCAATAAGCTAGCAGATCTCAGATCAGTCAGATCACCGAGGTGAAAAAACTCGGTCGTGACGGTTGGATCTGAGCGTTGAGGGCCGTGACGAATTCGGCTCACCAGGAGATCCGGCTCAATAAGCTAGCAGATCTCAGATCAGTCAGATCACCGAGGTGAACCAACTCAGTCGTGACGGTTGGATCTGAGCGTTGAGGGCCGTGACGAATTCGGCTCACCAAGTGATCTGGCTCAATAAACTAGCAGATCTCAGATCAGTCAGATCACCGAGGTGAAAAAACTCGGTCGTGACGGTTGGATCTGAGCGTTGAGGGCCGTGACGAATTCGGCTCACCAGGAGATCCAGCTCAATAAGCTAGCAGATCTCAGATCAGTCAGATCACCGAGGTGAAAAAACTCGGTCGTGACGGTTGGATCTGAGCGTTGAGGGCCGTGACGAATTCGGCTCACCAGGAGATCCGGCTCAATAAACTAGCAGATCTCAGATCAGTCAGATCACCGAGGTAAACCAACTCCATAGAGACGATTCGTTAATTTGTCGCCCGTCACTAACACTGAGTAACAAGGTGCGATGTTAAGAAGAAAATCAAAGATCTAGGGAAGCCGAGGAAGTGTTTATCCAAGAACGCGGTAGTAATGTTCTTCCTTGTCAAGACCTTCAAATCCATCAAGACTGTATAGTGTAGGCCTATATCTAGGAATGAAGCAGCGTCCCGTCCTGCTTATTTCTATGTATTTTCAAGAACAAGTCTTTTAATGCCAACCTATTTATCTATGAATGAAATAAAGTTCTGCCTCTCCAAGTTCTTCCACTTAACACCACTGCTAGGAGTAGACTTACTTATTTCTTTTCCTAAATGTGTTTGTATGCCTTAATATGTAGCAGGATTTTCCAGGAAAAAGTCTTTTCATTCCTACCTACTCAAACGTGTTTTCGTAGTAGAACAAGGTTGAGGACTGCCCCGGACTTCTACACCAAATAACTGCTAAATGAATATGTAGGAAAGGAACAGCTTTCTGACCTGCTAATTCTCCCCCTCCTTAAGCCTGTTTGCACTATACCTGGGAACGTAGTAGAGGTGGGCGTTTCTGCTATTTTTACAAAACGTCAACAAACTGTTTGTTGAGGAAAAAAGCTGCTTTTTAAAACAGTTGGAAAAAAACAGGTTTATAAAACTGAAACTCAAAGTTGTATTAGCAGCTAAAACAAAGCACATACTTTAAGTTTTTTAAGACTACTTTTTCATTCCCATTACCACCATGTCTTTTAATTGTTTTTGGGTATAAAGCATTTAGAAAGGATAAAAATAATCCTTATAAGTGTAGTAATAATTAAATTACATTCTCAAAACGTAATAATTATGTATGCCATTTTATATTTACAAAATACAATGAATTTCTAATAGAAGCATTCTTTTTTTTACTTAAAATAAATAAAATTAAAATAGTCCTTTAATTAAAATAGTAAAAATTAAAATAGTAAAAATTAAATAGTCCTTTGCATATTTACCAAAATGCAAACGATTCAGAATATTTTTAGTTGATTAAAAAAATATTGATGACTGATAATAAATATAAAGAATATGTTTAAATAAAATTAGGCTCTGTATCTACAAAATGTGAGAGGTTCTTACTACAACTCGCAACAAAATAGAGATAAACGTTGACATTGACCAAACAGTTCTTACTTCACTACAAGCAACAAGCAACTTTAGAATAAAGAGAAAAAGCATAAAAGCAGGTAGAAGAAAAGCAGTTAGCAGGCAAACAGCAGGAAAACAGTTTTAGCGCTTGCGGCAACGTTCGAATAAAACAGTCCGTTCCTTGTTTAACAAATCATAAACCAGTCCAAATCAAACTGCTTGTTTCCGTTTGAAAAAGCAGTTTATTTGTCGTTTATAGAAAAGCAGTTTTTTTAACAGTTTGGTGCTTTCTGCCCCACCACTAGAAAGTAGTAGCATTTTGACGCGACAAATTCGTTCATTTCGCCTGGCTGCCAAGTGTTTGTATCTAAGAACGAGAAGCATTTTGCCATAAAATCTGCTACCCTACTGTACTGCCTCGTTTTACTTTTCGCCTACATTTTGAAAAAAATATCACAATAGTTTCAAAAAGGCGATATCAGTTTTATTATCAATGTTAGACATACTGTATTCTATAAAAGTAAAAATTGAAGGTCTAATAATGTGTATGGTAAATGTTTATATTCGTTAATTGAATCATGGGTGTAGAAGTGACATCAAATTAAACAGGTGATTTCGATAATATTATTTCAGCTGAATGGTTACATTCAAGATTATAAATATTTAAAAATACATTATTATATTGTATTTTAGCTAATAAAATTGAAATATGTGTTTTGACTACGAGGAATACACAACTAATATGACTAATATAATTAATCGTTAACCAGTAGTTCAAAGACCAGTAGACCTCGCAGTGTATTTTTAATTAATACAGAAAGCGCTCAATGACAGCGCTTGTAAATTTTTCCGTAATGTTTACGAAAAATGTTTCTAGACCATATATATTGGAAATTTTGTGATATTTCTCCACGAAGCGGTTAAAGTTATGATAGGTTTTGCCGTTCAGCCAGTATTTCAGGAAATAACCAGCAACTATAGCCTTCTCAACATTAAATCCAAATCCGCCAACTTGAAACGGAAGTGAATGGCGGATATTTGGCGAAAGTGATTCTTACATATATATCTTTTGGGCTTTGTACAAGGTACTTTCGTACCAAATTTCAAATCAATCAGCAAATGCGTTTGATTAAAATTCCGCATCGTTAGATCAGAGGCCGCCATTTTGAAACAGAGTAAATAGGAAAAAAGTGTTACACATACGTCATTTTGGTCTTATACGAGGTATCTTCGTAACACATTTCGAAACAATCGTTTAATGTGTTTGGCTAAAACTGCTTACACTCGTTATTGTAAATCAGAGGCCGCCATCTTGAAACGGAGTAAATAGGAAAAAATGTTACACATACGTCATTTTGGTCTTATACGAGGTATCTTCGTAACACATTTCGAAACAATCGTATAATGTGTTTGGCTAAAACTGCTTACACTCGTTATTGTAAATCAGAGGACGCCATCTTGAAACGGAGTAAATAGGAAAAAATGTTACACATACATCATTTTGGTCTTATACGAGGTATCTTCGTAACACATTTCGAAACAATCGTTTAATGTGTTTGGCTAAAACTGCTTACACTCGTTATTGTAAATCAGAGGACGCCATCTTGAAACGGAGTAAATAGGAAAAAATGTTACACATACATCATTTTGGTCTTATACGAGGTATCTTCGTAACACATTTCGAAACAATCGTATAATGTGTTTGGCTAAAACTGCATACACTAGTTATTGTAAATCAGAGGCCGCCGTCTTGAAACAGAAGTGAATGGGGAAACGTCTAACACATACACCTTTCGAGCTTTATACAAGGTACCGTCGTACAAAATTTCAAAACAATGGGTCAGTGTAGTTTGATTAAAATTGCGTACACTCGTCATCGTTAAATCAGAGGCACCATATTGAAACGGAAGTAAATAGGAAACATATTATACATACCTCATTTGGGCTTTATACAAGATATATTCTTACCAAATTTCAAAGGAATTTGTCAATGTTTTGGGCGAAAACCGCGTACACTCGTCGTCGTTAAATTAGAGGCAGCCATCTTGAAAAAGAAGTAAATGGGTGAAAATGCTACACATTCAACTTTGAACATTGTACAAAGTATATTCATATCAAATTTCAAAACAGTCTGACAACGCGTTTGGGTATAAATGCGTACACTTTTTCTTGTAAATCAAAAGTCGCCATCTTGACACGAAAGTGAATGGGAAAAAGTTTACAAATGGTTTTTCGGGCCTTACACAAGGTACCTCCGTACCCAATTTCAAAACAATAGGTCAATGCGTTTGACCAAAACTGCGTAACAAAGAAACAAACAAACTGCAAAATAAATGCAGAACGGTCGAGTTGAAGCAAAAAATTCTCGCTTCGCTTGGTCAACATGTTTTATAATTACAAATTAAGATACAATTACAAATTGTAAGATTGTACACTCATAGACAGAGTTATTTGTTATTCAAGAGTAAACACTTTGAATGTATTTGCAAAAAGAAATTTGTATTTAGAGATCACAAAGTGGTTGACGAAAAAAGCACGAGAGGCAGAGCCTTCGGGAGCCATTAAACTAAAGAACTAAACCAACAATTTTCATAAAACACTATTTCCTTCTATGGCAGGAACGGAATCAACTTTGGATGTCTCCTATGCTTGTCGTATTTGATAAAACTATAATAGCTTATTTCCTATTGCAAATATCAGCAATCTGTAAATAGGGAGCCTACCCCAATAGTGGGAGTGTTGTGTCAACCCTCCCCTCATCCTACGGACCCTAATACTAAGGGCGCATTGGTGTCTGTCTTTCTCTAAATAAATAATCATGCACTCAGCCGAGTACGCACTAATTCTCAAGTTCTCAGCTAACACGGTTTCTTACTTTACGAATGTTTGTTAAACTTTTTTAAAAATAATTTCTTATTAAATATCAACTAATTTGGTAAAAGTTTTGGCAAGCTCTTTATATCCAAAAACGAAATAACACAATATTTCCAAAACTTTCAGTTGTGACCAGTTAAAACGTTTAATAAATGCTTTATTAGTGAATTTTCGTTGGGAAATGAGCTAACGCAGTGACCATCATGGACTCAGACCCAGAATTTCGAAATCAATGTCGCTATCATGAATTATAGATTAATTTAAAGGGATTCTATATTTTGAACAAGTAGCTAACAAATGCGTTTTTATCAAGCTGATTATGGAGAATGAATAATGTTATGCTAACTTCGACTTCATTTTTAGTAATGTAATTTTTGGAACTCATAGTAGAACAAATTCACAGCGGCTAGCTTGACGAAGCGGATTCACTGGCGAGTGGTCACAAGATTTTTTTATTCCGGTTTATTTTTAAATTGAGCCACCACTGGGATTTACAGAAAACATCAAACAGCGTGAAACGTAAAACACTTTTTCCGCAGTAATAAAATATTTTATTTGGACTTTTAAAATTTGGCCGCCATTTTCCAGTATGGCTGCCAACGTTTACATTTATTACAGAAACTGCTTCTGTAATAATGTTCCTTCAGCATTCAATAACTGCGGTTGTTTTGTTAATAAACATCCTGTTTTAGGCTTTTTTTTTAATTCTTAGATGTTTTTCAATTAAAAGTTTAGGCCTATTTTATGACCTATGGTAACTCAAATTTAGAAAAATTTCTAATTAAGTGGAACCAATTTTAAGAATTTTACGTTTGTTTAAATTTGGTTCACAATTTAATAATGCAATTTGGTAATTTGGCTTAAAGTTGTGGTCTTCAGTTATTACATTCTTAGTTCAGTAATATTTATTTAGAATGAGAAATTGTCAATCATTTAATTCTATTACTCGTATTACTGCAGTGAATTTGCAGCTGACAACAAGTTCCAGACTCAGAAGGTACGATCCTAACTTCTATATCACTTTTCATGCGCTATTAAAATTTATATATAGACACTCTCTCTCTCTCTCTCTCTCTCTTCCTCTACCTCTCTCCCTCTCTCCCTCTTCCTCCCTCTCCTCTCTCTCTCTCTCTCTCTCTCTCTCCCTCTATGTGTGTGTGTGTGTGTGTGTGTGTGTGTGTGTGTGTGTGTGTGTGTGTGTGTGTGTGTGTGTGTGTGTGTGTGCGCGCGCGCGCGCACACGCGCTCGCGTGCTTGAGAAAGAGAGAGACAGATATATAGATAGATAAAGGGGGGAGAGAGAAATATATTTAATAGTATTTTAATAGTATAATAGGTTTAAATAGTAGACATTATCGAAACTAAGGAAATAATTTTAAATATAACAATATTTTTAAACTTTTCCAATTCGGAATCAGTAAACTAGCTTTACGATCACTTCTGAAATTTAAAACAGAAATTTCAGAAGTTTCCAAAATTAAAAATTGCTTGCATTTCAACTTCCACCGCAATACAACTCTGAATTAATGGTAATGAACATAACCTCAAACTTACTTTATACGTATTTATGTCTATCGGCTACATTTTGTAAACACAAGAAATTTATTTATTGTAGTGACTAATAGCCTACAATAATAATAAGAGCGACAAGAGTTTTCATGCTGATATGAGGGAAGCAAAATTTCTAATATGTTTTCTTACACTCTTTTAAAAATATGAGTTAAAATACGAAAATTATCTACATCAATTAACAAGGCAGCATTCCGCCCTACTAAATCACCCAAGCTATCGCAGTTTACATACACGGCAATAGTAGTGTGACGATAATAGCTTTCATGTATGGGGACAGTACTATTTATTACCTTAAGGGGCGTAACAAAGTATTAAGAATTTACAGACATTTTGAAAATCGAACGAGTTAAAGTGTAAAAACTATTTGAAAATCGCACTCTTAACCACTTTCTTCTCTTTCAATATTGACTCGTCGTGTTCCAAAACAAAATTGGAAAATTTAAATATTTACGCGTCTACAGTATAACCTACTAATTTTAATCAAGATGACTCATTTCATTCGTCGTGGTTATAGTATATGTGCGACCTTGAATAAAAGTAAAACAAAAATGTTAAAAATTATTAAATTAAAAAAATTAGGCACAATAGTAATATTATATGCCATTAGTGAGTAAATTTATTTCGAAATATAAAAGCAATTAATTTGTTATATTCGAATTATGTAAACAATATTTATGTTACGTTTCAGTACAACTAACCAAAAAAACTTTCAGCCGTCTCTGCGTTCACATTATGCCGACGTATTGAATATTGAATATTTGCTGGTTTGTAAATTGTGTAGACTATTAATAAAACTTAGTTAAAATGGCCGAGCAGGACACCAACTGTAGAAGTGACGCTGATATTGTAGGTAATGGTGAATCAAAGGTTTAAATACGCGTATAAAGGGTAGGCGGCAGCGTTCCACCGGTGGATCGATAAAATAGGAAATGCGCAGCATCCCCCGAGGTCCAGACATCGATCGTTGCGCTCAGCTCTCTAGTCTCACTCAAATACTGTTGTGAAAGGTTCGCTACCAACCTTGTAAAACATACTGTTGCGCAAACATTGCCCAAACTTTATCCTGATTTATATTGTTGTAAACATTTTGGGGTCTGAATTCTTTTGTCCATTCGTAACTTTCAATTATTTGGAATATGGTGCACGCTTTAGGGGCAATAAATAAAGATCTAAATAGGGGCTTCATCCGTGTATTTTAACAGACGGATTTTTTACATGCTATTAATAAATTACAAATTATATTTTTTTCAAAAATATGGTTAGTTTCTTTATTCAGAAGTTATTTACACAGAATAATTTCTTTAAAAAAAATATATTTACTGCTTTTTCTTATATAAGTTCTTTTTAAGGGAAACAAATGGCGTATATTGGGTTCTTCGACAACGCCAAAGAAGTTGCTCTTTTGGTTTTACGCCACTGTTGTGAGACGGGACATGGTGCACAGTGTTTAGTGCTTTTTTGTTGGCCAAAATCAGGAATACATTTGTGTCTTGCAAGACTTGCAAATGTACAAAGACTGACATGTCTCTCGTTTACAAAAGCAATCAGCAGTGCTCCTGATGCGGCCTTGACTGCTGTCTAAACATTCTTCTATTAGCATGAAGAGTGCATACTGTATTCAGTACAACAACCTATGGAAACGACGGTAGAACATTCCAAGTTCACATCGGTGGCAATAGGGGATCAATTGGTGAGCTTGATATGGTCTCAGAACACATGACGACAAGTTATTTCTTCTCCAAGAAATCCCAGGCGCTTATACCAGAACGAGAGGAGCGGATCGAGGGAAGAAACTTCTGCCATCGGAGAGAATATAATGGTATACGGGTGGATCCAAGACTGATGGTGGAACAGGAGCACACATGTGAAGATGAACTCGGGCAGAAATATGGCCTGTTCGTGGGGGGTTATCCCATGGTATTTCAGTTTGAAATCACATTTCCTGGTGAAGTGTGCATGAGAGATCTTAAGATTAGGGCGTAGGAATAAATATCAAAATTTTTAGTGCAGCTAGGCAGCTTTGAAGGAGTTAAATGTCAGCGAGTTTGAAACAAAGCTAGTCTAGGACTGCATGAATATAATACACAGCTGCAAAACGTTACTTTTCTTGAACAATGTTACTTTGTTTTGGGTGTCAGAACATGTTGGGATTAATGGAAATGAGCGAGCTGATAGGTTGGCTAACCGAACATCAGCTTTGAAATTTATAAGACCTGAACCAAAACATTTCTGTGGTATACGCAAGCTGTCAGTACTAGGGCTCATAAGAAGAACGGGAAGAGCATTGCGGGGCTAAAAAAGAATAGGCAGACACTTAAATACACATTACATCTGGCTTACTTACGCATAGTAGATACAATATAAGGAAGTAATAACCCTGATCACAGGATACGGGTATTTAAGGAAAGATATACGTAGGATTCAGATCACCTCTGTGAAGGAAATACGGACTGCAGGAAGAGACTGCGGAAGAACATCTGTTCCTTAAATGTAAGTTTTTAGAGCACGAAAAATAGAATATTTTTGGTAAAATGACCAAAGAAGTGACTATTCCATAGAAGGATCTGATTAGGAAGGTTCTAGAGTTTCGGGACTTATCGGTCTTAACAGTGACTTCTAAGGCTAGTGTCATCATCAAGGGGCGCAATAAGTTTCATGGGGCTGAAGTGCTAAGGGATTTGGAGCAACCGATTTGGAAGAAGAATAGCGCATATACGTTAGAAAAACTTTCAAATATTTATATTTTGTTGTAGTCTGTAAGATGTGCTTGAAATTGTTATCAGGAAACATGACAAGCCCTCCTTTGAACAAGATACAAGAAGAAAACAATCTCGGAAAGTAATTGTTTCGCAGAAGTGATGGAAACGGATTTCTAATTATATTTTGTCTTATACTTTTTTTTAAATTTAATTTCTCCTTTATGATCAACATTAACATTTTTAACTCATAAAAATGAACCCAGACCAGCGTCAGATACAATTTCGTAAATTTCACAATCAGAAATTTTAATATATATAGATTAAACAAAAACGTATATGATAAAAAATTATTTTTTTTTTAATTTGGTATGTCCTCCGGTCGGATCTCGCTGGTTAACGTAAATTATCCAAGCTATTGCTAAAATAGATTTTTGAGTCAAGTTTGTGAAATCGGATAAAAATTGTTAAAAATACACACACACACACACGCACGCGCACACACACACACACACACACACACACACACACACACACACACACACACACACACACACACAGATATATGAAATATATGGGAAGGTTTTCTCTGTAGACAAAGGGTCTTGAGTTGTTTCTTTTTCTTGATTTAGTTTCCCATTCTATTTTTCATTTATTTAAAAATATATAACCCACACTGACGTAAGTTATGATTTTTCGTATATGATCATATTTCAGCAAAACCTAGAAATATTTTAAAGAAATTTAGCCGATTCTCCGTAGTTTAGTCGGTAACTTCCGAACGCGGTTTTTTGGGAAAATAATTTACAGCAAGGAAATTTGTGTAAGGTTTTTTAATCTTACATATTATTATTTTTTGCATAAAATAATTAATTATATAGGCACAAATTAGTCATTTTTTAAAAAAAGAGTATTGAAACTCTCCTAATGGTAGGGGTCAAAGCCAGGAATTGAAATGATTATGAATTCAGACCCTTCTAGATCACCTTTTGAGAGGTCATTCAAATTTATATTTATATACTCGTTGTTTGTGCGTGCGTGCGTGCGTGTGCGTGCGTGCGCGTGCGTGTGTGTGCGCGCGCGCGTGTGTGTGTTTTGGTAATTTCGCTACCCCGCGAGAACCGTTTAAAAATTTCAAAATACGATGGCAATTAATTGAAACTCCAATTTTTTTATTTTCACTTCTTTAAAAATCTGATTTTCTCATCGTAATCAGCTTGCAAATCTGCATAAGTTAACGTTTTAAATTTACAAAATCTACTGAATATTTAAAGACCGCCGTGGTAAGTTTTTTTGTTTTGTTTTTGGAATGCAATTTGGATGTTTAAAATACTTATACCCTTGTATATTTTAATTCTAATTACTGTAGGGAAATCCGATAAAAAAAAGTAAGATAAAAAAGTTATTGTTGGCTACTCACGCATTATATCAGCAAGACGGCTCTCGTGTCACTATTATTATTATTATTTTTTTTTTTTTTTTGTATTTTCAGTTTTATGAAGTGACGTTTTTAAACTTCATTAATTATTTATGACTAGTTTATGCTGGAATGCTTTATATTCTAACTAGAAACTAGAATGATTTATATTTTTCCCACTGCCGATTTTCTACCAACAGTGTTCGCAAATTTTAAAGAATATTGCCACATATATATTTCATTTATTATTATTTTATTTATTCATTGATTCTGTACGTAAAAGCTACATTTGTGTCAATAATTGTTAAAAAAAAAAAACAGATTTGTTATAAATTGTCAAGGTATTTTTTTATCAGAATAAGCTAAATAACCAACATTTATATAAAAAAAATATGTAAACGTTCGCATGTCTTTTGCAAGCTGAATTTCTTTGAAATCTATCAATCAGGTTTTACCTTCAGTTTTGTAAATGGACACACAAATATGAACGAAATGAAGGAACGTGGAGAAGGATTTATATAACAAAACCCTTTTTTTGAAGTTCAACATATATTCGGTCGTGATAGTTTCTGTATTCATAATAAACTATATTGATTAATTATGAATAAATTATAACTTTAATAAATAACGTTTTTCACTGAGAAGTGATCAGGCCAACCTCAGACTTTGATAAACTGCTTCCTTACTCCTAAGGATAACATTGACCTTGTTTTATTTATGTTTTACATTATTTATTTATCCTGTCAGTTAAATTAATTTATAATTTCGTAGATTTTTTAGTGTTTATTACAAAATTGAAGATTGCTGAACATCGGGTTCGCGGATACAGTTTCTGATACAAAATAATTGCATCAGTTGTTGTGAAGTGTGATTGTTGCCCGCCCACACACGCTCCCCTGAACCTTCCTCCCCGGCTCCACGCCCACACACTACTGCCATCTATTGATCGGTGCGCTTCTCAATGAACGCCCATTCTGTGATATTTTTAACTTAATAACGACAAAATATCATGGTTTTACTACAATCAAAATGTCTGGACTCGTAATATGTTTTTAGTTCAGCATATTTAATGGTAAATATGGTTCGGCAAGACATTTTGAGTAATTAGCAGATTAGTGGTTGGATAGATTTTTGTGTATTTAGCGAATTTCCGTATACCGATCAAAATACGTATAATATGTAGGCTTGTACTCATATCTTATGTTATTAGTGTTTGCAATTTTGTTCCGAATTGTTTTAAAGATGGCACGAAAATTAATTTTGATATGAACCAATTCATTGTCACAGAAAATCTGTTTCAAAATGGTGGAAACTGCAAACGTAAAAAAGTTTTTTTCTTTAATATGACCACCATGTTATGAACGTTAAAAATATATATTTAAAAATGTTTAAGATAAAATAGTAATGAATTTTCGGTCGTCAGGCATATTTTTTATGGTAAAATTTAAACAAAATTTATATAATAAAATGCTATGTAGATCTAATTTTATTACTTTTTTGAAAATTTACTTTTATCAGTTTATTAAAAAGGTCATCAACAGCATGCAATTTCCGATTTGATTCATTTCAACCTTTCTCTTAAGTAAGAGAAGTTTTATGATCTTTTCTAGTGTAGAAAGAAAATTTTACCTCCAAAATTTCAAATAAACTTGGAGCGTTAGCAGCCGTCTCGCTAATATCATGGGAACGAATTTCCCAAAACTAAAACTAATTTTGAATTCCATAATGGGGAACTATTTTTGAAGAATATTATGTGTCAAACTCACAGCAAAGCTTAAAACATCGTGAAAGTTAAACGCTCATTAACCACAATGAATTAAAATATTAGTTTTACTGTGTTCAACAGTATGAATAAACGTGCAAAACATTGCAAAAATTGTTAACATTCTATAATTTTTCAAATAATCCTTTGGAAAACTATAAAAAAAGAACTGAATAGACTATTTTGCCTGATTTCTTTAATCGAATCATTAGATTTAGTTCAAATTTTGGCTAAACGTTTCAAAATTAAAGTCAATGATTCTATTAAAAAGTAATGTTTAAAAGTAAATTAACTTATCGAAAAGTGATTAAGAATTTATTGGTTATTAAATTTATAATCTGCACTAGAATTATGGTTTACTCTAAATTTACTTCATGCTGTACTTTACAAAGTATTAATCAGTTAAAGCAAACCCAAAATTTTCTTAATATTAGGAAATTTTTCAAATTAATTGATTTCATGTAAAATCATGTGACAAACGTAAACTTATGAAAATCTTTATTAAGAATAAAACTATAAATATTTAAATTAATGCGCACAAGAAATATAACATTTCTTGTCGTATAGCGGCGTACAGACATAGGGTACGTCCAACATTGAAGTGAACGTTATCATAAAGGTAGTTATAAATAATGGGTGGTTAACGCTTTTAATGAACCGTTAAAATTCTTAAGAAACGCTAATTTGAACAAAATATAAGAATAAAGTATTAATTATAATAAAATTAGGAAATTTATGTCTACGTAACATTTGTTTCTTAGTATGTACTTATAATAACTTTTTACTAAAAAAATTACTAATTTCTGTTATGAAATTACTAATTGTATTAATGAAAATCTGAATGAATATAATTGAATGAATGAATGTAAATTTGAATGAAAAATTACTAATTTATGTCCTTTTAAGGTTTTTCAGCTCTTTGTTGTGTGTGAAGTGATGAGGTTAATGAATTAATGTATATTAAAACTTATTTTTATAGGATCCTACGTAGTTTTATGATCTTTTGTTGTCTTAAACTATACCTCTGTACAAAATAAAGAAAAAAATGTAAGCGTCTTTACAATATTTAAATAACTTAACAAAATCTTTAGCAAAAATAATGTTTTGAAAAAACACAAAATCTTTTATAAAACATGTATGAGATAGTCTTTTAAAATAATGGTTCGTGCTGGTACTTATAGATGTCGCATACAAGAAAGTAAGTTCGTTCCTTTTTACTCTATATACAAGTGCATTTTTTTTTTTTTTTTTTTTTTTTTTTTTTTTTTTTTTTTGAATCAACGATAGAGTAGGCTAGGCCTAAGTTATGCTAAAAAATAAAGGCATATTTGAGAAGTTGCAATTCGAACAATAATCTCTAATACAGTTTTCTGGTATTATAATAAGTATTAAGTTGCAATTCTTCTTTGAATGAAAAATTAAGTAAGGGCCTATTATAAAGTTATCATATAATACCATCTAAACTGTTGAGACTTTTTAAAATTCCAAACAGTTTTTTCCAAAATTTGTTTTTCTTTTGTCAAAAAACAATAGAAGAAAATTGCTATTAGTGGAAAGGAAGCCATGTTTGAAAATAAACTAAAAGCATTACAATTTCAAAATAGTTAATAAAACTTGCACATTTCTGATAAATAAAATTAATATTTTTTAGCTAATGTGTAATCAAAGGAAACAATTATTAAATATATCTTCGTTGTTTGTTTTTAAACTTTGAGGTTATATTTTTTACTATTGTTTCAGTGTCGAATAACGCTGCATGTTTACAACTGTAAGCATATTTTATTATTGATGATTTTATAGTTAAGGAAGGGGCAAGGTAAATCTAGAGTTGACGCGTGCGTTTGTGTGTGTGTGTGTGTGTGTGTGTGTGTGTGTGTGTGTGTGTGTGTGTGTGTGTGTGTCATTTAGAAAATAATATAGTATTACCGTATGTTGTCAGTTTCTTATTGTTTTTTTTTTTTATTTTACAGTTGTCGGTGATAGGGAGAAATATTATACAACTGAACCTCCGATCTACGCCAACCATCAAGGACCTCTTGGGAACATCCGTGTCGGAGGAGTCCAAAGTTACCAGAGACATAACAGTCGAGGCCAGGGTAGGTGTCAAAAGATTCGTCAGGGGTAACAATTTGAAAAGTCAAAGTTATTATCATGGACCTTATTTTTAATAATGATGTTAAGACAACATTTAAAAAACATGTTTGAAATAAAGTTATTAGATTCGAAAATGTTCCAAAAATAACCTATAGTTATGAAAATTTTTGAATCTCAGAACTTACAATTTAATCATTTTAAAACTTTACATTTTTTAATATTTTTGTAAAAATGTCGGTTACAGTAAACATTTTGACGACTTTAAATCGACTGTAACGACCAAAAATCGAACTTTTCTCTATTTTTAAAGTGACGACGTCCGACTTTGGACAACCTGTCTTTGTTTTTAAACGTCGGTATACCGTTCTCTTGCATTTAAGCGTCATATTTATTGTAAAATTAAATTATTGCCGTCATTTTAAATAAAGAAATATATATGTCCGTCATTGAAGAACACGTAATAATAATGGCAGTTCTAAATAATGGGTGATGTATGCTCTTGAACTATAAGCATAGGCCTACTGTTAAAGATTACCATAAACAAACCTTTAACAAAACGTTAAAGGAAAATAATAGTAAAATATAATTTTAAAGACTTTTTACAAGTATAGTATTTTATGTTCAACTAATATTTTTTCCACAAAAATGTCTTAACATTTTAAATACGGAATGTGTAATAATTATGTATTTGATTATACTTAATTAAACTTTAGCAATATATTTTACAGTGGTCTACTTAAAGGGAGTTTTTTATTGAATTTTCACTTGTCCTACTTTTTATTTTTTATTAAATTTTCTGTCTATTTAAAGGAAATATCACACATTTCATAAATTTAATATAATAACCCAGTACATGTTATTTTAAGTACCTGATTTAAGTTTGTTATATTCTAATTTAAAACATTTTCATTTTTACCCCTCATTTTTAAACTCGTACGTCAGAATCTTTAATAAACAGCTTTTGTTTTGGTTGTAAGGCTACATTAGAAATTGTTTGAAACATAGGTAATAATTGAACATGTAAGAGCTTGTGCAATTGGCAGTCTTTGCGTTCATATTTGGTATGTACTTTAGTAGGATTTAAATAATAATATTTTCTCCTTTTTCAATAACAGAAGTTTATCAGCATTAGACATTTATAAAAAACAACAACAACAAATTAAATAATTGTATAATAGAATTAATTTTACAATATATTTTATTAATTTTTATAGGTGCTTATCCTCCGCTTCGACCCATCAATTACCATGGGAAAATCTTGTATTACCCTCTTGGACCTCATCAACCAGCCTATGATCTCGATAGCTATCCCATTGGTAATCAACGAGGTCAAGTAAGAAGCGGAAAACCAATACTACCACATGATGGCCAGCCAGAATATGATCCTCCTGCTCATCATGGCTTATCCTACCCACCCTCAGAAGAAAATGGTGGTAAGTGTATGTATTAGATAAAGCTTTAATTAGATAAAGCTTTCATGAAAATTTTGTTGCATGAGAAAGTGCATCAAGTTATAAAGAAAGTTTTGTGAATAATAGTTGTGTTATCTTGTTGTACCCTTCATAAAGTTGAGAAAATATTCTATATTGTAACTTCAAAAACCTTTTGTGATCATTAAATACTGAGTTTAATCAACTTCCACATTAGATCTATATGCTACTTCTAAAAATAATTCCATTTCCACTGTTAAATAATTAGATGGTAGTTAAAAGTGTTGCATTTAATAGTGTCTAAATTGTTAAATATATATTAAATTTATCTATTTATTTCATCTAAGTTTAATACAATTTAACAAGTAATTTATTCTGTATAATATAAAGAAAAGGAAAACAGTTACATTATTGTATTAACTCTGATGCATTATCAGACAAAATCAATGGGTTTTACTATAAAGGGTGATTCATTGTTGTGTTTTCAGGAACACATTTCAATTTCCTCAGCAATGGTATATTTTTTTAAATTTTAGTGGATGTTGTCATTTTTCATAGGGCTGTGTTCCCCATTAGATCTACTATGCCTAGAGCGCAAAATTTCCAGAGATGTAAAAAAATAAATCATTAATGAACAAATAAGGAGCTTAAAGTAAGATTGAGTGAACTAGAGCTCTTGGTTGAACAGTTGAGGAAAGCTGTGTTTGATCTTCAATCTGAAAATGAAATATTAAAAACTGTGCGAGATGGTGCAGTGCAAGAACAGTCTCATGAAGGTGAAAGTATATTACAGCCCGAGACAAAATATCATACAGATAATTGGCTCAGGAGACTGATTGGATCCTTAAAAAAAGAAGGCCAAATAAAAGAGGAAAGCGGAAACATCTCCGGAACTATCAAAAATACCGATAAGAACACCTTGAATAATGTCAATCAACTAAAATTATCAGAAAGATCAGATATCCCAAAGAGAAACAACCTCCTCCAATAAACATTACTGGTATTGCGGAGTATGCTACTTTACAGACCTTGTTACAGTCTGTTCCTGTTATAAAGTACAAAATCACTGCCTATAATAATAATGTTTGGAAAATAAACACTCTAGATGCTGACACTTACAGAACAGTGGTTCACAAATTGAATGAGAGTAAAGTGCAATGGTACACTTACGAAAACAAAAATGAAAGACCCATTAAGGTAATGGCAAGGGGTCTACATGGAACATGTACTAAAGAGGACATACTAGACGACCTGCAGCAAAAAGGTCTAAAGATACAGGATGCTGTCAACATAATAAAAAAGGAAAGAATAGAGAACAACCAAGGCGACAGTGTAGTTCACAGAAGAAACCTTCCACTCTTTATGCTAACCTTTGACAACAAAGAAAATGTTGCAAATATTTACAATATTAAAACAATTTTAAATATTGTCGTCAAGATAGAACCACTAAGACGAAATTCTACACTTATACCCCAGTGTAAGCGTTGTCAGGGCTATAACCATACACAAGGCTACTGTAGAAAAGATCCTAGATGTGTTAAGTGTGGAGGAAAACATATGACAAATGCCTGCACATTGAATAGGACGAGTAAGCCAAGGTGCGTAAACTGCAACGGAGAACATCCGGCGAACTATCGAGGATGTGAGGTGGCTAAAGCATTACAAATGAGAAGAAACAACGCCGAAAAGTTTCAAAACAAAGCGAGAAGTACTAGGTTGGATAAAAATAACGTCGGTAATCTACAGCATGCGGTAGCTGGATATGGCAATGAGCAAAGTAAAGAAAAGAAAACTTATGCGCAAATTATACACAGTGATAATGATAACAAGTCGTCAATGAAAACCATCTTAGAACTACTGAATGAGCAAAAGCATACTAATAAGTTGCTCTTCGATAGACTTGATAAACTAGAAAATAATCTCAAGAACAAAAATAACAATGGGAAACGGAAAAAATGAACTTCAAGCTACACCGTAAGCAATGATCAAAATGTTAAAAATAGTCACTTGGAATTCTAACGGTCTTCTCCAGCATAAGCTGGACTTGGAACCTTTTCTGATTAGTGAACAAATAGATATCTGTTTAATTTCAGAGACACACTTTACAAAACATTCATATCTCAAAATTAATGGTTACAGTGTATATCATGTAAATCATCCTGCTGATAAGGCAAGGGGTGGTTCTGCTGTAATTGTTAAAAATAGTATCAAGCACTATGAAGAAACTAAAGTACAACTTGAAACGATGCAAGTGACAACCATTAAAGTTCATACTAAAAACAAAAATTTTAATATATCAGCCATATACTGTCCACCAAGACATAATCTAAAGAAGATAGACTACATACATCTTTTTTAACATATTAGGCAATCATTTCATTCTTGGAGGTGACTTCAATGCAAAAAATACCTTTTGGGGATCACGTCTTACTACTGCTAAAGGCAAAGAGTTGTATGAGGCAGGAAAGGAGTTTAAATGTGACTTCCACTCAACTGGTAAACCAACATATTGGCCATCAGATCCAAGAAAGATACCGGACTTAATTGACTTTTTCGTGGTAAGGGGTGTATCTTGTAACTATATCAATCTCAGTGAAAGTTTTGATTTGGGCTCCGATCATTCTCCGTAATCTTAACAATAAGTCAGAACATAATACAAAGAGAAGAACCTCCTAGATTATCCAGCAATAGAACCAACTGGATTGGTGTTAGAGAAGAGCTGGACGAGATTATTAACCTACATGTCTCACTTAAAACACCTGTGCAGCTCGAGGAAGAAGTTGATGTGTTTATTAATAACATACAGCAAGCAGTATGGAACAATACACCTCAGATAATTAAAAGATATAGTAATAACATTACTTACCTGCCTGAAGTTTTGATTTAATTAATGAAAAAAGAAAAATGCGCAAAAAATGGCAGCAAGTTCGAGCTCCTAAATTTAAATCTGAATTAAATCGACTCAGCACTAGACTCACAAAGTTACTAAAAACTATTAAAAATGAATCTGTTGCTAAATATCTGGAAAGTCTTGCGGCAGATAGAGACAACGAGTCAAGATATGGAAGGCTACAAGATTCATTAAAAGGCCAAAAGTTCAAATGCCACCAGTCAGAAAAATGACAATACATGGGCTAAGAGTGATAGAGAAAAGGCAGATTTGTTTGCTGAACTCCTAGCTGAGACTTTCAAACCTTTTCCTAGACAGTCAGGCGATGAAAATACTATAGAATCAAATGATCCTGTAGCAAATAAAAATAAGGACGAATACGAAATTCATAACGTATCACATAAAGAACTTATTCATGAAATCAAAACTCTTAAGGGTAAAAAAGCCCGGGTTACAATCTTATCACAGCGGAGGTTCTAAAGGAATTGCCAAATAATGCCATAAAAAACTTCTTCACTTAGTGAACGCTGCTTTCAGATTAAAGTACGTCCCAAGACAATGGAAGATTGCCGAGGTGATCATGATTCTTAAACCAGGAAAAGATCCTAATGACAAAACTTCGTACCGACCAATTTCACTACTAACAACAATGTCAAAGATTTTTGAGAAACTGCTTTTAAAACGTCTTAAACCAGTCATTGTGGAAAGAAAACTGACTCCTGATCATCAGTTTGGCTTCAGAGACAGGCATTCTACAATTGATCAAGTACACCGAGTTGTACATGTAATAGAAAAAGTCCTGGAAGAACGCATAAAATATGTTCGAGTATATTTCTAGACGTTGCCAAAGCATTTGACAAGGTCTGGCACGAAGGATTAATCTTCAAACTTCAGCGTGATCTTCCGGAACAATTTCATCACATTCTGGAATCTTACCTGTCAGAGAGATTTTCAGAGTTAAACATAATGGAGAGTATTCTGAGTTGAGGAATGTATCAGCAGGAGTACCTCTAGGGAGTGTCCTTGGGCCTGTACTTTACTTGTTGTACACTAGAGACATTCCCCAAGAAGTTGATACAATCACGGCAACCTTTGCAGATGACACAACAATTTTGGCGACAGGAAATACTGTGGAAGAGGCATCGAATAAACTTCAAAGAGCAGTTGATAGAGTTTGCATTTGGATGAAGAAATGGAGACTAAAACTAAATGAATCCAAATCAACCTATGTCAACTTTACAAATAGAAAAATCAACCCAATTCCACTTATAATTAATAACCATGTAGTAACTCCAGAAAATTCTGCTAAATACTTGGGGATGACACTGGATGCAAAGCTCCACTGGAAAGAACATGTCAAAAGAAAAAGGTTGAATTAAACATGCAATTTAGGAAAATTAACTGGTTGATAGGAGAAACTCAGATTTAGACCTACAAAATAAACTGCTTCTATACAAGCAAATACTGAAGCCGGTGTGGACCTATGGAATCCAGCTGTGGGGCTGAACAAAAATACAAATGTAAAAGTAATTCAAACTTTCCAGAATAAAGTCCTCAGAAGTATTGGAAGGGCTCCGTGGTTTAGTTCATAATGACAGTCTTCATAGGGACCTTAGGATGAAAACTGTCTCAGAAGAAATCAAAAGATTTGCAGAGAAACACAAGCAAAGACTTATACATCACGATAACAAGGAAATAGCTTGCTTATTAGACAACTCTGGCGAGATCCGTCGCTTGAAAAGGACAAAGCCTTTGGAACTTTGCAGTGAGAGTGTATAACTAATCACACATGAACAGAGTGTGTGTTCATCAGGAGTCCATCAGTGGGTGTTACTTCAACAAACAGTGACATTACTATTAAATGTATATTGCTGGATAGGCTTTATTGCCTAGTTGTAATTATGTTAAATAAAACAAAAAAAAAAAAAAAAATTAATGAACAAAGGAAAATAATTATAAAGAGTTTTAAAAATTGTTAGGGAATAGTAATGTTTTTTTCTAACACATCAGAGATATTAACACAAAGCAGTCAGAAGATGATTTGCTTCACACCACATAGAAGCGTATAAATTTAAAAAGTTATTTTAAAATTTTAACTATAACCTTTTATTTCAGGTTGGCATATTTTCATTGCGATTATATGTTTCACATTCTATTGTCACTTTTAAAATCTTAAAAAGTTGTGCACTTGTAAGTAATGATGATGAATAATGACAAAGTTTTCTTGGAAATGAAAAAGAATTATGTAGGGTAGAGGAAGGAATTGACAGCAGAACCTACAAACATCCAGCACCTAAATGCAGCCTTGATTTCTCACATAATGTAGATTGTTGCAGATTTAATGTAATACTTTATTTTGAAAAGTTTATTCTTGATATTCTTCTTTGCACAGCCCCATAACTGAATATACTACTGTTTTATATTGGCTTTAGAATGCTTTTATGTAACAGGAATTTATAATGCTAAGTTAGTCTGTTACAGATATTTACCTATCAACTTTTACATTTTCTTAAATTTTATAAATGTTTTCTTCTTGCCTCTTCTTTTAACATGTTCTCTCCACCTGTTGCAATATCATCAACCATCATGTCATGGTATTTTTACAAATTTTTAATATGGTAATATTTTAAAATTAAATATTACTTTGTACTTAACACAAGTAATCTGAGAGATTCTTAGAAGACATTTTCAGTACATGTCCATGCCAGAACCCTCTTTTTCTTTTTTCCTTATTAAATATCTGCTCTCGTGGTAGTGCCTTCAACTATTCACATATGTATCAGTTCTTGGAAAATTTACAACTAATAATGACAAATTGCAAAAAGGTTTATTTGTATGAATGTGAGATCATAGATGTTGTTCAAAATATAAAATATACACTTATGAAAATTAAATCTAACATATTTTAATGTCAGTATTTTTATGCCACCTAGAATAATGAGGTTGGGAGAATTTTATGAATAGCAAGGAAAAAGCTTATGGAAGTAATTCTAGTCTTTAACCTATTCCATGGAGGTGAGTAAGTTTATAGGTTCAGCAGACTACTGGTAATGACAGAACTACCTGGGACACGCTGGTATAAAACAATGTTTCATAAGACGTTGAAGTTCAGCTGAAAAGTGTTTTACACTTCACACATAATGAACATTGATAAAGGAAATAGGAAATACTCCAGATTCTGCCGGTCAAATTTGATAAATCATACCTAAAGTTTAGTAATCATGATTTCATTTGTCTGAACTTGCTATAAAATCAGTGATCAGAAAGCTTTATGTTTTTTAACAATATAACATTTGGATCATAAAAGTAAATGCTTTCTAAATTTTAAAAATACATGCATAGACAATAATTGATTTTATAGGGACCTGTTAGGTAACAATAATCATTATATTAATTTTAAAAGTTAATGTTATTTTTCTTATTTTCCTAACAGACCTAAAATTAAACTTTGGCCTCTCCATTCAGTTTTTTTTTTTATTTCAGAGAAAGACTTCTATTTTCAACTGAACCACATTGATTTCTCAGGCACAATTCTGTTATAATTCTATCATTATTTATTTCTGATATACGAGATACTTTCAGGTTTTTTGTCTACTACTCTCACTAACTTATTGCAACTCTCTTAGATTTAAATGTACAAATACTTTTAAATTTTAGTTTATATTTTAATTTATCACATTATTTTTATTTCTGAATATTCAGCCAACATTATGTCTTTCAAATCTAATTGGATCATAAAAAATATTTGAAACCTCAACAACAAAACTCCGTTTATAGTACATGTCACCACATTTCTGTGTTAGCATTAAACCTTTTAAAGTACATTTCAAATTTAGTTGGCAGTACAGGAATTATGAGGATGGAGGTAGCCTACAGCAGTAGATTTTTCACTATTATTGCAGCTCACAGCTTAGTTTATATAAGTTCAGTTTATTTTCCTTTATTCTAATCATCTTCATCAATAACTTGAAGAAACTAACAAAAACCTTTCCATTTTGATATGGCTATTAAATCATACAGGCCTAAAAATAATTAATTATAATATTAATTTTTCATTAGATGATTAATGCAAAATTTAAAAATTTTCCAACACAATTTTCTGTAATTGAGGTTCTTATTCTTTATAAATGTATTATCACTGTTATTCTGTCCTATAAGTTTTGAGCGCTCTAATCTGACTTACTACAGAAAGCACCTCACATACTTATATATATTATTTATGAAACAATGCTTATATTGACTGTGGCAAAAACTTTTTTGGAGTTATATAATATTTTCAACTTTTTTCAAACAAGTTATTCAGTGATATGACTGGTTTAGTAGTTCTATTTGGCACAACTTTCAAAAGATTAGTTTAATAATAAAGTTAGTAAGTAAGCTGTTTTTATCACACTAGTAATTCATTATTCTTAGTACATAAAAATTGGGTTTTTAGTCCATGAAATCTACTGAAGCTTGAATATTATAAATCATTTTATTTTTATGTTCATAGAATCCTATATGATATGATACATAGACTTTATACCTAGATGGATTGCGAAACACATGTAAAGTGCAATAATCGTTGAATAAACCTGTTGTGTTAACAAACTAATACTTGAAAAAGTAAGAGATGGTTTTTAATAAATCACAGTTTTATAATATACAAAATAATAATTCTCTTTAGAGGTTGTGGGAGAAAGTAATTTTACTATAATCATTTAAAATTATAAGTTACTTTTGAAATATCCACTACAGATTTATTGTCTATTGTTATTTTAAATAACAATATATTTAAATATTTTTAAGTCTTTCTTTCTTCAGTTTTTGAAAGATCTAGAATCCTGGTAATTCTTTCTTTCAACCTCTCTAGTCTTTACATTAACCATGATTTACATCAGTCACTACTACGTTTCCTTAAACTAAGCAGTTATAGCAAAGTTTGTCTTTAAAATTCATTTTATATTTTTCTTCTTTTCTGCTAGGATTATTATCACTATGTTCAGTATAATGATCTGCCTTCCCTAGCTTCGTCAATTCTACTTTCGTTGACGCGTTTCGGAGAACCTCCATCTTCAAAAACTATAGACCTATCTATACTCATATCTATAGGAGTAGCCGCCTCAGTGGTCTAGTTGATAGCGTACTGGGCTTTCACCCCGAGGACCTGGGTTCGATTCCCGGCCAGAGATTGGCATTTCCATACGCTATAAATCATCACATCGTCTGCATTAGCCCAAGTGTGCACAATAGTCGGATGTTAAACACAAAAAAAAAATCTATAGGAGTATTGATATAGTTTTTGAAGATGGAGGTTCTCCGAAATGCGTCAACGAAAGTAGAATTGAAAAAGCTAGGGAAGGCATATCATTATACTGAACATAGTTTATCTTTAAAATCTTGATGTATCAAATAATTTGCATTCTCACTTGTAGTTAATACTAATAAAAAATACTATTTTTTTTAAAAGTAAGTAATTTAAAAAACGTTTTTGTATCATATTCTGAAACATGAACAGTACAAGATATTAATGTATTTTGAGTTATTTAGTTTCAATACAAATTTATCAATAAAAATAATTATCACCAAAATCAAAATGTGAATTTAAATATATTTTGATGCAGATTTGATACATATACCTGATGAAGGCTTTGACGAAGAGAGACTGGATCCTGCAGAGCACATGCCTTGTGGTGGAGAATGTCGCGGTGGTGAGTTCCTATGTGGTGTTGCGTGTACTTGCATCCCTATATCATGGCGTTGTGATGGGGACTCTGACTGTGTAGCAGATGAAGATGAGACTGATTGCGGCAATGAAGGAACAGACTGTTTGGAAAAGGATGGGAATGTCCAGTGTCCTAGAACCAGACGATGCATTAAGAAGGAATGGCTGTGTGATGGAGATGACGACTGTGGGGATTTTTCAGATGAATCACATTGTGCTGGTAAGATTTGTGTTTTGAAGTATTTTACACATACAAGTTAAGCTTTGAAATTTTGAAATAGATTTTAAGCAAAACCCAAGAAATAAACATTTATTAACATATTTATAAATCAATTAATTAAAAGTTAATTTCTGCTTGTTTATCTCATTCAAACTAATTGGCAAACAATTTAATTGTTATGGACAAGTTTATATATATGGACAAGTTTAAGTGTTCAAATTGGCACAGGGTTCAAATTTTAAAACTAATATTTTTTAATAGGTTAAATAAAATATTTTGATCATTTATCTTCATGTGTAATTAAATTATCAGGACATGTTTCCTTCAGTAATACTCGTTATCAGTTACTTCTGGTAGAGGACCAACATGACTGCAAAGACTACCCAATAAAAATTACCAAACTAAAATTTTTCTTTGTACAGAAGTATAATGTGCCACAAAAGTATGGTGATCAAGCAAAATTTTATTTTTATTGCATGCATATTATTTGTACTAATACAAACTGAGAAGAAACAGAAGGAAATACAGAAGAGAAAAGCATTTAAAAATCTTACAAGTGGACAGATAAACTATCTTAGTAGTATATTCATGTATTGTAATTTGTTAACATAAACTTGTTTAGTATCAAATTTTTAAAAGCTATAAATAAAATCTTATAGCTTATAATAAAATCCAGGTCAAGTAACTTTGTTATTTATTAGTATATTAATTAAAATAAAATCTGGAAAAACTTTAATTTCTGCTTTCTTCATAGTATAATTAATAACTTTAACCAAAATTAAACCGTTCAAGAAATATTTTGAACATATAGGTTATAATATTTAATCTTTACATGTGAGTTTTTAGGGAATAAAATTTGTGTTAACAAACTTTTACAAAAAAACTTGTAAGTTTTTAACTTGCTGAAAGAATGAATGCTAATCACAAAAAAAATTGTGCAATTAGCTGGATTATGATTTAAATATAGTAATTGGTTTTTAATTTGTAAATATTTAAATAAAATTCACAAATAAAATATGTGTGTGATGAAATGAAGCAGAGATGATGTTTTCTGATTAATTAGCTAACAGTGACTTAAACTATTTCAGGTACTGTTGTCAATTGCACAAGTTCAGAATTTGAGTGTGGTAATGGTCTCTGTATTCAACCATCATGGTTATGCGATGGTGACAATGACTGCAAAGACTATTCAGACGAGATGAACTGCACAAGGAAAACGTAATTATTATTTATTTATATCAGGTATTGAAATTGTGTTTGTGATCAACAAGAACAGGCATAATTTAAATAAAAATTATTAAATTTGTTATTTGTTAACAAGTTATTTAATTCTTTTATTTTGTAATTAATAATATATTAAGGTAATTTAAAAATGAAAGAACATTAGGTATAAAGCACATTTAAATTGTTTGATAAGAACTTTAACTAATTTAATTTGTAAATTTAAGTGTATTTGTTCCTAAAAATATCAGGAGAAGAGAATTATTATGGGAAAGGAGAAAAGTAGTGTTTGTAATAATTTGAAAGTTATGTAAAAAATAATAAAAAGTAATAAAGTTCTTGTTTATTAAAAAGACTGAACTGATATTCTTTTAATTTTGAAAAGACATAAATAACAACTGCTAACAGTATGTTTATAATGAAATGCAAGTCAAACAGCTTTATTCAAACAGCTATATTTTTTATTAGTTTATTAATGAAGAGAATATCTAAAACAACTATATATCTCCTTTCTTCAATGTATATTTAATAATGTTAATCAAAATCAAACAGTACATTAAATATATATAAGACATACAGATTATAATAGTTAATTTTTACCTCTGACTTAAATAGGCTGCTAGGAAATAAATTTGTGTTAATTCTGTTTTACAGGGATTGTAATGAACACGAGTTTCGCTGTTCAGATGGTAGTTGCATTTCACATTCTTGGAAATGTGATTTTGAGCCGGACTGTTCTGATGGATCTGATGAGGCTGAGTGCCGTAAGTTTGTATTTATTATGTTGATCCTACTACATATTTTACATAATATGTAGCTATGTAGTCCGTTTATGTATACAAGGTGTGGCTATTAAATAATGAGACTGACATTGTAAAAAATTTTATTTTCATTTTATACATAATTACTTATTATCACATTCAATATACACCCAATCTCTATTCCTACAATGCTATATGTGAATTTTCCATTGTTGGAAACAGTGCTGGAAGTCATCTTCTGTCAACTCCTTCAGGACTCTTGCCGCTTTCACTTTTACAGCTTCCACGGACTCAAATCTTGTCCCTTTTAATGCAGATTTCACCTTAAGGAACAAATAGAAGTCACATTGTGCAAGGTCTGGTGAGTAAGGTGGATGTTCTAACACTGGGATGCTGTACTTCGTCAGGAACCTCTTGACAGATAACGCGGAATGAGCTGGCACATTGTCTTGGTGGAAAACCCATGATTTGTCCTTCCACATTTCGGGTCATTTTTTCCTTACTCTTTCATGTAGTTTACCAAGTACATCATGGTAGTAATATTGATTAATTGTTTGACCTTCAGAAACCCAGTGAAGGTACACAATCCCATGAATATTGAAAAAAACAATCATCATTGCTTTAAATTTTGACTTGCTGATTCTTGCTTTTTTGGCTCTCGGTGAAGTTGGGGTCTTCCAATGCATGGATTGGCGCTTTGTTTCCAGATCATACATAAAAAACCATGATTCATTACATGTTATTATCCTTTCCAATAAATTTGGGTCATTTTCAATGGCATCCAAAGTGTCAGTACAAACATTTTTGCGAACTGCTTGTTGTTCAAACGTGAGAATATTTGGCACCATTTTGGCACACAACTTTTCGCATGTTCAAATTGTCACGTATAATTTGCCATACACATTCTTTATCAATGCCTACAGTTTCACCAATTGCACGAATACTTAATCGATGATAAGACCGAATCAAATTAGCAACTTTTTTGATATTGTCATCCGTTTTTGATGTTGAAGTGCGACCTGGCCGCAAATCATCTTCAACGTCTTGTCGGCCATCTTGAAAATGCTTAAACCATTCAAAAACACGTGCCCGCGATAAACATTCACTGCCATACACTTCTTTCAGTAAATTATAAGTTCCAGTAGTGGTTTTTCCAAGTTTGAAGTGAAATTTAACAACCACTTTGCTCTATTATTACACTAACCATTTTTTCCGGCAAAACAAAATAACAACACTAACGGAAATGAAGGTTATGACTAAACGGTGTTGGTTACACAAACGAGACTAACTGCATTCTGAAGAGAAAGCTTCATACTAAACAGCTGTCAGTAAATGGCGGTTGGCACATGCGCACTTGTTCCGCTGCAGCGTCAGTCTCATTATTTAATAGCCACACCTCATACATACGATGTAATCTCCATTATTACTTATATCCAGTGTTAAAAATATCTGAAGTAGTAGACTTGTATGAGTACTTGTCTTGAATACTTGAAGTGAAACATTCAATTAATCTTATATACGTATATATACATATACAGTCAAAATTCTCCTTATAGTTACTGACTAACTGGTTACTATGTCACAAAAACAAGATCTACGAAGTTGAAATTTCACATTGTGTTTACTCTTATGGTGTAAATATGTAATGTGTGTTCACTGTGTTGGGAAGGTGGTCATGGATCTCAGAGTAGCATATAGATCAGTTAATATATATCAAAGTCCCAGGAATACCATGGGAGCCTATGAAGAAAGAGTCAAGGCTGATCTTTGGGATCTTAAAACGCCTGCATGAACTTTAGTTCATACAGACAATAGTTCTTTCTAGTAGTACATAGTTAGTAGATTGGTGGAAGTAGTTGTGAATTTTTTCATGATAATTTTCCTCTTACAAAGAAGGTGACTTGGGTTAATGTTGAAATGGTAGACTCTGGAACTTTCTGGGGAAAGATGTCAGGTCAGGAGGCTGTTTAGTGCAGCCAAGTGATATAGTAAGTACAGAAAGCCCTGACTGAGTAATAAGGCATTAAGCCTTTAGCTGCTATGAAACAATATATCATCATTATAATTTACTAGCAAGAAACGCGACACAGTGATCTATCATAGGAATACTTTAGTCATTATTAGTTGAAAATAAATCCAATTGATAGCATCTAAGTCTACAATTTTCAATTAACTGATCTCTTTAGTTCACTTTTCTGCCACTTTCATTTCACTTTTCTGCCACTTTCATTTCTTCTAAGTTACAGAGATGAAATTATAAAAGCTGTATCATAACCTTATCTTTTGAGTTTTGTTTATTAGGTAGTAAAAATTGCTGGCATTCATGGTGTTTTTGTATTAGGTGTTCATAATGACATACTTCAGTTAAATGTTATGATATATAAAAATGTTAACTGTTTACAAGAGAATACAATTATAGTGGTAAAATTAAGTTATTTAATAAAATAGAGTGGTTTATTGTAATTCAGACACAATGTTTAAAAATATATTTCTTCTATCAAAAATTAAAAAGTTAATCATTTTAAACTAAAATTTTATTGAAAAAAATATATAATTCCTACACAATGTCTACAATTAGAGTGATTTTTATATGTATTTTTTGGCTAAAATAGCCCAGCAGTTAAATAGGGTTACTGGGAAGGCCAACAGCCAAAAGATTAAAAAGATCAATATGGGGATTTGCAGAGGAAGTTATGTGAGGAGGTTGGTCATACTTCTAAGGGAACAAGACTTCACAAGGTCCTGGCCTCGGATCCATTGAACCCCATGGAGACACTTGTAGGACCTAATGAGGAGTATACACCAACTGGGAAGGCACTTTAGAAGTCTTACTCAGGGAATACTTTCTGACTTAGAGCCGCTCTATGCAAAAGCGATCTGGTCTATTGTCTTATCCTGTGTAGATTGTATGCCAGGCTTTATCCAGGCCAGCATAGCTAATAGGGAAAGCTGCCCATGTAGTCTTTATTCCAAAGCCAGGATGAGTATCATACACTGAGAACCCAAGGCTTATAGACCTATTAGTCTGACTTCATTTGTTCTAAAGGCTTTAGAAAAGAAATGTTAGAGGGGGTCATGATTCCTCTGCATGTTATTATACCTATCAATCAAGGAAAGACTATGAGATTTCACTTCATAGTTCAGATTGGAAGGGAATCTAAAGAACAAAAAATATGCACTCAAGGTCTTTTGGACATTGAGTGAGCTTTTGATAATGCCTCCCATGATTCAATTCTTCGTGCCCTGTCACAGCATGGGATAACCAAAACCGTGTGTGATTAAGTGAGAGACATGCTAAGTCCTGCCTGCTGGAAGGAAGTTTGTAGTTAGAGCCCTAGGAGAAGAGGTGAAGGTTGAGGTTAGTCAGAGGCTGTCTGCAGGGACGGTCTTGTCTCCTTCCTTGTGAAACCTGGTGGTAGACTCAGACTTAGATCTTTTCTGCTAAGAGGGATGCTATACCCAAGGATATGCAGGTGATGTAGTGGTGCTAATCTGGGGAATGTGTGGTAGCACAGTGACACTAGCACTATCACTAGTGCATGGTAGCCCTATCACTAGTAGAAACATGGTGTTGTCAGGAGAACCTAGGGGTTAAACCCCAAAAAACTACTTTGGTTCCCTTCACTATAAAAAAACCTTGTATCTAATAAGGCTTAAGCTGTTTTTGAAGATAATCCAGTTGTGAATGAGGTCAAATATCTAATTTTGGTGCTGGACACCAAACTAACGTGGAATTCACATCTTAGGTGCATCATGGAAAACCAACAAGTTACTAATGGCAGTTAGGAGAATGGTTGGTAAAAATTGGGACTGAGACCAGGCATGAAACAGTACATCTTTAGTGGGATCACAAGGCCGATGGTGTGCTATTGTGCTGTGGTGTGGTGGACTAAGGCCGAGCAGAAACAGGGCCAGCAATCCGCGACTAAAATCCAGAGCCTGGCCTGACTGCATAACTGGCTTCATGAAAACGACACCAGCTGTGGATATGGAGATCATTCTTGGATTTTCACTCATTTATTTATATGTTATGAGGAAAGTATAAAGCATCTTATAGACTGCAGGAAAGTGGAGTATGGCTAACCTGAACTTTGCGGCATGCAAGAACCACAGAATAGATCAGAGACCCAATTCTGATGATGAGGACTGATTAGATGGTCAAACAACATATCTTATCTAGACCCTTTGACGTCAAGATAACATTTGGGGGCAGAAAGATCATGTGGTGGGAAACTGTGGACACCTTTTATCACTTTGTAAATGGGAACACAGTATTTAATACAGTGGGTCATGATAACAGACTAACTAAGAAAGGACATAAATAATTCTCTTACACTTTCAAATGTTTAAGTTAAATTTTAGAGCTTGGTGATGGATGTGTTAAGGCTGCATCTCTGAACTATACATCAATGATGTTAGTTCAAACCATAGTTACTGCTGGTTCTTTAAGATTAAGATTATTACTAGAGGAAGGGATAATTCAACCCCAGGCACTTCGATCGATTGACCTATTGTGCAAATTACCTCTTAAAATACCTAGTTCAGCAGATTGGTGCCCCCTAATAAGTTCCAACAACCCACTGACTAGCACATTCTGCTGAAGATCCCTAGGGTCTTGAAAACCAAAAACCCCTAGCCTCCTACTAGCAAGAGCCTCACAATCATAAATTATGTGATTGCAGTTTCCTCCTCCTTCCTGCACAATCTACACATGGTTTCTCCGTGGTATACACCTATCCTGTTCATGTGCACCCTCAGACCACAGTGCCCTGTTATGAGCCCCATGATCCTCCTGAGTTGTGCTCTGCCCAGGATATCTGCTGCCCCTTTGATTCCTCCAGAAGGAACTTTGCTTAAGGGATGTTTACTGGGAATGCCCATGAAGGTTGTCCCATCTTACCTGGTGTTGACATGTAATTCACCCATTAATAGCGGATCTGGCCAATGATAGAGAAATCCCTAAAGCCGGCTCAGGTTCGATAAACTCAGATGCAGATCCAAGTCCAGCCAGTTGATCTGCCTCCTCATTACCCTCAATTCCCCTATGCCCCGGAACCCAGTTATCCCGTGACAGAACGTCAAGGTTCTTCCACCACTCCCAGACTTGATTGGACTGTATTATAGGACCCGCAAGTGCTTTTATTGCTGCCTGACTATCGGTATGAATATAAATATGTGTCTTCTTGAAGCCGCTGCTGGTTCTTTACTCTTACTGTTAATGTTAATCCTTCATCACCATTAGTTTAACTGACATAAATTATGGACATTTAGCAAAAAAAGTAAAAATAAATAAAAAAATAGTCATAAAGGTTAAAAGATTTTGAAAATGAGACAGATGTAAGCAGAATATAAATAGAAAACGATCATACAACAGAGAAACCACTGATGTAATTTTTTAGTTATATTGCATCCCTTGTCCTATTCATATAGATTTATTTAAAATTTAGTACTTTGTGTAATAAATTTCCTCCTTGTAATAATAATATAACTTATACACAAATTGTCTGAGCATGGATCTCATAAATAAATTGCATGGGAAGTAGAAATCATATTTCTTAGGTTTTATTTTATGACTGAAATTTTTTTAGCAAGAAAAACTAATTTTCATTGGATGAAATGAAGTATCGTTCTATATACTTGTATTAGCGTCATCATTTTTTGATTGTCAATTAATAATTTTCTCTAAATTAAAAAATATTTTTTTTAATTGAATATTTTTATAAATAAAAGTATAAGTACAGATACAGAAGTATGTATTGTTTTGTATAGAATACAGATGACATTTTCAATAATAAAGTAATAATTTTATAAAAACATATTCAAAAATTTTTTTGTACTTTGTAGAAGTGGACATACCACAGTGTAGTGAAGGTGAATTCCAATGTTCTTATCCACGCTGTGTCAGACAAGAGTTCCGCTGTGATGGAGATGATGACTGTGGAGATTGGAGTGATGAGGATGAATGTCTAAAAGTGGCTGGTGGTAGTTGTGCTCGTGGTGAATTCAGGTATTACAATTTACTAAAGATTTCATTACAAATATATTTTGTGAGATTCATTAAAACTGTATTAATTCAAAATAAACCTTTCATTATATATGAGTTGAAATTGTAGGTGTAACAGTGGAAAATGTATTCCTGATAAGTGGCAGTGCGATGAAGAGCGTGATTGTGAAAGTGCAGAAGATGAAGAAGGCTGTGAAAAGACTGTTCCTCGTACATGTGGACCTGATGAATATGTGTGCAAAACAGGAAATTGTATATTGGTAATTATATTATTTGTGTTCAGTTTATCATAATATAAAATGAGTAGATTAAGTTTAGGTTTGAAAAAAGGTTGTTAATCTACAGATGTTATTGACTATAATTTTATGTTGGCCTTAGTATGCATTTTTCCTTTTATTTATCATTTATTTTAACTTGAAACAGTATTGCCAATTTCTTACTTATGACTCTTTTTCCATGTATATGAGTTGTGGTTAAAAAAATAACCCGATTAATATCAAATGATTTATTTTTATTTCATAACAACTTTAACAATAACCCCATCAATATTGTTCTCTCAGTGATCTCTAAACTACTCTATGCTAATCTTCCATTGGTCAAAGCAGTGTTTCAAGTCATTTTCTGAAAGCATGTCCATCGCTTTTTGTTTCACAGCTACAACTGTGTCAAGTCTCATTCTTTCTCATTGTTTTCAGTGCTGATTTCATTCTAGGAGCAAAAAGAAGTTACGTGGAGCAAGGTGGGTGTTCCAACATAGGGATCTTTAACCAAAAACGTCTTGACAATCAATGCAGTACAGTCCAATGCATGTTTTAGATGAAGAATCCATGATTTGTTTTTCCACAACATAGGTCATTTTCTTCTTACTCATTCACAAGGAGTAGTTAGGACCTCAAGATAAAAATTCTTATTCAGAGTTTGGGTACCTAATTTAAATACACAATCGAATGAATGTCGAAAAACACAAACATCATGATTTTGATTTTTATTTGGATATTTGAGCTATCCTTAGTCTCAGTAAATGGAGGCTCTTCCAGTGAATTAATTGGTGTGTAGTTTCTGGATTGTAAGTAAAAAATTATGATTCATCACATGTTAATAATCTTTCCTAAAGTTTATGGTATTTTTTGATGGATTTTGAAGTGTCAGCACAAATGTGTATTTGAGAGTCCTTTAGTGTGTTTATTTAAATATTGGTTTAATAAATGTTTAAATAAATGTTTTATTATATTTTTATTAAATGTGTGGTGTAAAATTTTTGGTCACCATTTTTGAACAAACTTTTTTCATGTTAAAATGTTCATGCAAAATCTGCTCAACTGAGCCTTTGTTGGTTTCGACGATCTCAGAAAAAGTGTGCATGTCTAACCAACAGTCTATTTGGATTAAATTGCCAATTTTTTCAATATTCTTGTCCATCGTTGCTTCTTGTTCATGATGATGAAGGCCATCCTGTACATTGGTCATTGTCAATCTCTTCTCGTCCTTCTTTGAACTGTTTAAACTGCACAAAAACTTGAGTGCATGATAAACATTCATCACCTTATACTTGTTTCCATGAGTTCCTGTGGTGGACTTTCGAGTTACTAAAAACTTTACATTAATGGGTTGCTTTTCTAGAATGTTAAGAATTTTCCTGACAGGCAGCAAAAACACAGTCTAGCATGTACAGAGACCACAGCTTGATTGAGGGGTTGGCAGTTGAATCAGCAGCAGGAATGAAAAAAGGGGATGTCATATGACTCAGCAATGTAGCATTCAACCTTGAAACATTTGCTGTTTGTCTTTAGAAAAGTCAGTCTGGTTATTTTTTTAGCCACACCTTGTATAACTTCATTTTTTATAACAACCAGCTATATTTATAAAATGTTTAACATTTTTACAAATTTAATTTTGTAAAACGTGGTAAAAAAATATAAAATTATTTCAAACTTTATTTTTTGAATCAAATAGTAATTACATTTCTTTCTTTTTCTTTAAAGTATCGTCTGCTTTAGCCCAAGTATGCACAATAGTCAGACGTTAAAAAAAAAAAAAAAAAATTAAAGTATTTTGTGAATAACTTAAAAAAATGTGTGTGGACTTTAGTTACTTAATGACAGAAGCGAAGCTTTTTTTAATGAAAGCTTTGCTGAGAGGAGTTAATGGAAAAAAGTAGGAATAGGCCTATAGGTTGTGAACTCTCTGAGCACTTTTTTGGAACTTTGCTGTGATGAAACAGAAAAAAGATATATATATATATATATATATATATATATATATATATATATATATATATATATATATATCATATTTATCATGTGTCCTTAGTGGGGATTTTTAAAAGACTGGCTGATGTATGTCTGCTGTACTGATGTGTCCTCTTATTAGTATGAATTATCTAGGATTTATCAATAGATGTAGTCATATACTAACATGTTCATGATGTAAAAATATATAACAATTTTTCTATAATAATCACACACACACACACACTCTATATTTCTCTCATATCATGTGGTGAGTCTATTGATAAAACCTAAATAAATCAAGTCAGTATGATATGTTTGTATATATAACAATATATACATTGGACCTGGATCGTACTGTATACAACTTGAATAGTCACTATTACTACATGAATTATCCATAACTAGCAATATTAACAACTATTTTAAACATTTATATTAATTCAAGTGTATTGTAAATGGTTATAACAAGCATGTATTATTCAACTGAGGAAAAATACCATAACCAAATCAACACAATGTTTTCATATAATGCATTTGTACTGTTATCAAATGACAAATGAGAAAATGGCTGATTAAAAATAGTAGATATATCATTTGCTTCTATACTTTTATTCACATTGTTAATTCCTTGCTGCTATACTTCTATTCACATCGTTCATTAATTAATTCATCTGTTACATTCTTCCGTTCTACAGATTTTTTTCTATTCACTTCTCTTGCCAAAGCTAACATTAAAAGTTTTGCTTCAATAACTTTAACCTTGAATGAAATTATTGTAATGAGGAATTTAAAATAATATATTGTGTTCACTAAATTTGTTTAATACTTTTAATATTAATTTCAATACCACTTTCCTATAATACATTTTTTTAGAAAACCTGGGTGTGCGATGGAGTTCAAGACTGCGCCCAAGGAGAAGACGAAGCAAGTTGCATTGTTACTTGCGATCCTGAAACTCAATTTTCTTGCAATTCATTGAACAATGAAACTGCTGTTGCATCACAAGTAGTAAATGTGAAAAACCTACCTCCACATTCAGTTCGTCCTTCTTCACCTTGTATCACTAAAAAACATGTTTGCGATGGAAAGAAAGATTGTCACCGTGGTGAAGGTAATTGTACAAACTTTTACAGCATGTTAGGCTAAGTGTTACAATAATCCAAATAGAACAAATTTTAATGGGTTATGTTGTAGATGAGCGCAATTGTCCACGCCATAAGACCTGTGAGCTTGGAACAAAGTGCAGACAGACCTGTGTAACATTAGCTAATGGAGAGGATGGTTGCTCTTGTTTTCCTGGATACAGCCTTGCTTCTGATGGAGTCAGGTAAGGGTGAGAGTTGTATGTACTCAGTTATTACTGTTAAAATGAATCAAACAGTTAAAATGCTATGTATACAAACTATCTAAATACAAATATAAATAAAAACACTGATTTTATTTACCATAGTTTTGCTTGTGGAATGAGAAAAAAGTCAATGAAAACAACAAACTTCAGCTGTAAAATCTTTGAAATTGTAATCACTTAACAGTGGGACGTGTAAGCACATTACCCATATAAAGAACAAATCAAATTCACAGATGAAGCCAATTAGCGGGAACCATGGTTGACACATTTACAAGAACCTTCTTACCTTTTCCTCTGTGCTGTCAAGCATTTGGTACACTCTCATCCAGATAAAAATAAGTAAATGTTGAATTGATATAGTGGAGTTCTATCATGTTGAGTGAACTGGGACTGTGACTGTACCTATTTGGGGACAGTGACAAGTGGTAGGAGACATATAAGTAAGATGGGGGGGATGGTGGGGATTATAAGTAAGATTTCAGAAAGGTGGGCAGGGTTGAAGATAATCATCTGTTCTTCACTAATTTCCATGCATCCACCTGTACTGCCTACTATTTCGGGAAGTCTACATAGAACATGGGCACCGCTCCACAGTGATCAGTATGATAACATTACACATGCCACACGTGCAAGCTGTAAAATGTGCAAGAAACAAATTACATTATTTCAATAATAGTTCACATTATATTTTTTTGACTAAACAATTTTATTATTATTGAAAATATAAAATGTTAGTCTTCCTTTTTATAATATGCAAGATGTAAATATTTTAAAAATTAGACTTGAAAGCAATTTTTTAGTTTTTAGCAAAGAAAGTATATCATTTATAGCTCTGAAAGTGATTTAAAATTAAAGAAATTGATTGTATTTAAGTGTAATATTTCTTTTGGAAATTCTTATCATGTCCTTCACACAGTAATTTAGGAAGGTCATTATGTGAAGCATTTGGAAGTTGTTATGCATAAGAAATTATATTGGAAGCAACATGTTCGAAAGCTAAAACAATCAATGTTTGGTTTAGCAAGAAGAATGCACCTCCTAAGATATTATTTTTCAAGAAAGGCATTTCTATATACTTTGCTGAGGTGTGAGGGGAGCGTCAATTTCTGCTTTAATACCTATTCCTGTTATTATTTCATCATTTGTGTTGTATAGAAAATAAAAATTTTCAATGATCAGTACCCTATCATTAGACTTAATTTAGTCAGTACATGATTTAGACTTAATTAATGTTGGTGAAACTTTATATTTGCTAATACCATTCTCTGTAACATAAGATCTAATATTTAATTATATTACAGTTGCCTAGATGTGGATGAGTGTGCTTTAACACTAGATCCAGTTTGTAGTCAGTCGTGTGTCAACACTATTGGTTCCTTTCAGTGTGGATGCTCAAAGGGTTATGTTCTACGGCCAGATGGACGTACATGCAAAGCTCTTGGGTCTCCATCCACACTTATATTTGCCAACAGGATAGACATCAGACAGGTGAGGCAATATAAGCCTATTAACTAGTTATAAACTGTGATATATATTATATACCTAATAAGAATGTTCTTTGTTAATAATTTAAGATTAATCTCTTCAGCAATATTTGTCTCTTTTATTTTAACATTTATTTACACTAATAAAAATCACTGAGGAAATTTCTAAATAGTTGTTTTAAAAAAGTGTATTGTATTAACAGATTACTTCTACCATTGCAACCATGTCTATATACAATCAATGATTATGAAAATAGCTTCATTAATCTACAAAAATGTTTTTATTTATTGACTCTAACACATCTGGTTTTTTAAGACTAAATCCAAAATTTTGATGCTTCTGAGTTTGATATGATTATTATCCTTTCATAATAAATGATTTTTAAGATTCTTTATTCATGAAGCAATGCGTAAAATATTATATCGATCACTTCTTTGTAAATTTGAAATTTTAATTTTTAGTCCATCCCAATAAGATCCTACTGTATTTTAAATTTAAAATTGTATTGACATTTTGAAAATAATTGCTCATCAATAAACTGGATTAATTTCATCTTTGTAAACTTCATATTCTTTACAAAATGATATTAAATGGTAATTCTTTGAAATTCGTTTTAATTACAATAGCCATATAGATGAATCTGTAATTATTTTATTTTGTTTTAAGTATACATTGTTAAGCAAGTTTTGTAAATTAATATGTTACTAATTACAGGTAAATAATTATTGTCAATATTCTTACAATATATTTGATTTTTGCACAGGTAACATTGAATAATATCAAGTATACAGCAATACTGAAAGGTCTTCATAATGCCATAGCACTGGATTACCATTACAAGAAAGGTTGGCTGTACTGGTCAGATGTGTCTATGGATGTTATTCGCAGAGCTAGGCTCAATGGAAGTGAAGCGCAAGGTTATGTATTGCTCTTCATAATTAGTATTTTGTATACTAAATGTAAATACAGTACAAATAGTTTCATTTTTTTAAAGTAGTGATTTTATCACAGAGAGTATATATTTGTTAGTGAATTTAATCATTTGACATTTGGGTTGGGCTTATGATGTCCTGCCTTGTTTATTTTGAAAAATGTTTAAAGTCAAACAAGAAATAGGAAGTTTGATTACCATAAATTTTGTAGAACATTATACCATATGGACTGACCATATGAGAATTTAAGCAAGTGTGATATAAGTAGTAAATTTTACTATTTTTAAATTTATAGTGTAAATTTAAAAATGTAGTTTTTTCAAATATAAACAAAACAAACTTAAAACTCATTGTGATGTATATTTTTTTATAATGCAGAAATTTTAGATTATAACATTTTTCTTTAAATTTGTTATTGTTATAAAGTTATTGGTTGTAAAACCATAGATCTGTACCACACTGTAAATATGGTTGTATCTTCTATTTGCAGATGTGATTAGGTGGGGCTTGGAAAGTCCAGGTGGTGTTGCAGTGGACTGGATCCATGACTTGATCTTCTGGACAGATTCAGGCACAAGAAGAGTTGAACTTGCTTCTTTGGATGGTAAAAAAAGGCATGTTTTAGCATCAAATGACTTGGACAAACCTCGTGCAATTGTAGTTCACCCCGGAGAAGCCTTAGTGTTCTGGACAGATTGGGGTATGTTTTTTTTTTATTTAGATAATATTTCAGTTTCTCTGTTGTAATAAAAACATTTTTAACACTATATATATATATATATATATATATATATATATATATATATATATATATATATATATAATTGAGACATTTTTATAGGGGCAGGTGATTTTGTGCACTTATTAAGTGTTTTTGTTTTAATTTATAAAAAATATATAGGCCTACTTTACTCAAATAATAGAATATCTTATTTTATTTTAAAATATTTTGTATCAAATAGGTATGTTTTCATAACATTATAACAATTTCCTGCCTTTCACAAATTAATACCACAATGAAAACAAAATTATGTAGGACGATCATAGTTTGCGATAAGTGTCATCCACCTTCAACTTTTTTTTAATAATACAATTTACTTTTCTTACTTTCCCCAAATATTAAATATAATTTTTAATTTTTTAAATTTCAGTAGAAATTGCTTCTGTTTTTTTTGTTTTTTAAAATATTGAATTAAAAAAAGACTGTGCAATTAATTGGTCCTGTATGTAGTTGACATCTGACAATTAGAATAACATGGTTGGTCCCATGTTGAGGGCCAATTTACACAATCAATAGAACTCGCTTTTCCACTCATCCTTCTAGAGTTGATAAGTGTTTATACTACAGCATGTCTTGTATAGTCCTTAAAGCAATTTTTGACCTACAGCCACAGAAATTTTAATTATTAATGCAAAGAATAATTTAAATGATTCAGAATGTTTGTTCTTCTTAAAAGTAGTCTTAAACTTTAAACACTAAGCATTTGTAACTTTTACGACCACAAAAATGAATAATTTTTCGTTTACCCCAGTGCTAAGGCCTTGAATGGTGAAAATCACTATACCTTTATTATCTCCCCATTACCATTCAGTCGACCATTTGATATTGTCCGATGTGTATTCTTTGTTTAGAAACAGAGCTTTAGTAATCAATTTTATGAATAGTTAATAGTAGTGTTACTTATTCATGTTTTAAGAAAATTTGTATTTTTGTTGTATATGTGTGAACATCTGCAGCCTTTGTTTGTACATAAAAAGAAGAATGTCCACAAACTATTGTGTGCAGTGCCAAAAGCCATTTTGTGGAGAACACATTGAAAAGTATACACTGACTGCATGTAAAAATGTGGAAGAAATTTTCAAAAAATATAAACCAAAGTGTGACAAAAACAATTTTATAGTTTTGTGTTCTTTTTATATATGTTTAAAGATATAAAAATAATATAATTTATTACAAATACCCTAAATTCATTTATAATATTAGTAATTTATTTGGTTAAGTCATTACTGGTAGATTGTATGTAGTCAAAAAGGAATATTTTAATTTTTTGTTTTCCTTAAGATATTATTTTTGTTCAACATGTTTTCCTTGTCAATGAAGTATATAAAACATACAATGAACAACATACAATAAAGTATATTAGTCATAAAAGTATGATATTTGAATGTTTTTTTCATTATAAGCTAAAAATTTATTTAAAATCAAAATAGTCATAAAAGTTACTAATGGTTCGCTTTAGTAGTAGCAATAGGAATGGTTAGTGTTTAAAGGAGTGGAATATACAAGTAGCAATGGAATGTAGCAATAGGAATGGGACGCACAGAAAGTGCACAAAATGTTAATATTAATAAATTAATTTGAACATTAACATTAAATGTTAAAATAAATATTTAAATATCTTTTGTAGGTCCACATCCAAAGATAGAAAGGATTGAAATGGATGGCAGTAACAGAAAAAGTATTATCACAGAGTCAGTGTTTTGGCCTAATGGCTTGACTTTGGATTATACTGCAAACAGAATATATTGGGCTGATGCTAAACACCATGTCATAGAGAGCTCAAAGTTGGACGGAATGGAGAGACGCAAGGTAATATGTATTATCATGATTTTCACACTACTTTAGAATAATTTGTAAAATGTTATTTTTGTTACCAAAAAGTTATTCATAGTTAAAAAAAAAGTGCCACACCATAATACCAAAGGTAGATGATTCTATGTATTCACTTTACTTCTTTTTATTTCCTGGACCGAAGTTTCCAAAGTTATATTATGTAACCATTATGTAATAACTATTATGTAATCATTATGCAACCATTGTGGTCAAATTTCTTTGGTATATTTTTGTTGCCAATGCTCAAAAGCTTTTTCTGTCAGGTTTTTTTGTAAGCTGATGTCTTGCTCTGTAGTTGTTTTCCAGAGCTTCTCTTGCTAAGATTTAGAAGATGCAAGTTGCAGTGTAGTTTTAATTTTGGAATAAGAGCATCTAATAAACTATAAATTCCTTTGTGGGGATCCCAGAAGTAAAAAATGAGCAGCATGCACCTGCACCAAACTAAACAAGAGAATGACATAAAGACAACAAAGAAAAGACTCCATAACCGATTTTACTTGCTAGGCATTAAGCTTGAAGATGCATCAGTCTTCAAATGCAAAGACCAACTTTGAAAATTGTCTGTAGTATTAAGATACAGTAATATCTCGCAGATAACATAACGCAGATAACTCAGATACAGATAACGCAGATAACCACTGTCATCTGAGTCACTCACAAGCATCTATGTCTTCTGATTTTTATGGACAACCAAGATATATGCTGGTTATGACAAGGATAATAGTGAGGTATGGTGTATATGTAAGAAAAGGCAAGAGTAGAGACAGGTTACAACAAAATTTTGCCCCATTGGATCTGTTCACCTTGGCAAATCTTGCAGTCATGAGCTTAATAACAGAACTTAAGTAACTTCCATCACTTAAATACTTGAAATTTGTGGCACTAGTAGGTAAGTGTAGATGCCTAAGTATATATTAAATACTAAAAACTAAAAACAAACATTTAAGGCTAATACTCTGAGTGGTCAAATGTAAAAACTGAGACTAACATGTAACCAGAGAACCACAAAAGTCATCAAGAAAATAAAAAAACTACATAATTGTTAACAAATACCATGTCAAAACCATGTTATTAAAATGTCTTGGGTTAACTGAGTATTTGGAATAGATTATTGGTTACATCTTTGTTTGAGACAGTGCATAATTATGAACCAACTGATACATTTTATAATTGAAAATTGTGTTTGGTGTTAGTATGTATTGTTAGAATTATCATTATTAATAAGTTTTATCCAAAGCTGGTTCCCTAGATTGTAGTTAAGAATGGGGATTTAGTGAATTTTGGTTTTGTGTGTAGTTTTAACTTTTTAGATAGATGAAGCATGATGGTTGCCCAATCCTTTGTAACAGATCCTTCCTCATAATATCAAGTTTATAGTGATAATTAACTCATCTGTTAAAAAGTTTATAGGATTTTACAAACATTCAAATAGTTAAAATTGTAAATAAAAAGCAGAAATTTTGTTGAAATCATATTTTTAAAGTTCCATTAACATTCAGTATTCAGGAAATTAGTGAAAGTAATTAAAATTATATAGTGAAGGGAATCATTCTAGATTAGGTACAATATAAAATAGAAAAAGAAAAAGTATTAACTAATAATTAATAGTAATAGTAATAAAATAATAATAATTATAATTAGCAGCTAGAGCAATGTAAGTATCCAGTCACTACATGCAATGTTTTTTTAAGAAGAGACAATGATAGTATTAAATGAATATTGCTCTGTCCATGTTAGTGTTTGGTTAATATATATTTAACATAAAAAATGGTTATAAACTGATTACAGTTTTATGAATCATAAGCTGATCTTATTGCAGAAATAATTTTTAGAGATATTGGTCATCTGTTTTGAAATATAAGAAACTTAGTGAAAAAATAACCCACAATTACTCAAATTTAAACTTCTGTTTCAAAGATTAAATTCTCACAATAAATTTTATAGGAGTTAAATTCCAACAATAAATGTATGTTATTAGAAGAAAAAAATAATAATAGAAAAATTATTGTTAAGCCTTTTAACATTAACATTTATCTTTAATTTGATTTTTATTAAATTATAACACTCATTTTTTTAAAATAAACATATAAAAGAAAATAGTTTATTGAAACTATATTGAGTTACTAACACTGTTTTAAAATAAAAAAATATCAGCTACTGGAACCTATAATGTTTGTTTAATACACAAACCAAAATGTTGTTTAATACAAAAAGGGAGGGAGGGAGGGAGGGGGAGGGAGGGAGAGAGAGAGAGAGAGAGAGAGAGAGAGAGAGAGAGAGAGAGAGAGGGAGAGAGAGGGGAGAGAGAGAGAGAGAGAGTTGGGGTCCTTATTGTGAAAATTGAACTCCATAGACCCTTAACTTATTAGTCAAGCATGCCTCTATGTTATTTGCTGACTACCGGTAAGTAGTGTTAATAAGATTTATGATAATCCATCTGTAAAATTAATTAAAGTTTGATTTCTTTGTTGTTTATTTTGATAATAGTTCTTATGACAAAAATAACAAGCAACAAATATTATACTTAAATAAACAATGATTAAATAAAGCAATGAAGTTTTTGTTGAGTTGACACCAAAAGTAATAAAATTTTAAAAATCCAAAATCATTAGTTTGCTTTTTTTTTTGAAATACCTTATTTTATAACATGGCTAATAAATATAAAATAATCTATTTTAGGTTATTACAAAAGGTCTGCCTCATCCTTTTGCCCTGACACTCTTTGAAGATTCTATTTACTGGACAGACTGGCACACTAAAAGTATATCTACGGCAAACAAGGCATCTGGATCAGGTTTTCGCACAATACATTCGGGCCTACACTTTCCAATGGATATTCACAGGTATAGAATATTTTTTTTTACCATTATATTATATTTTTATTCATAAATAAAATGTGAATGACAATAATAAAATTTTAATAATCGTGGTAAACAGTCTTGCTGTTGTGATGAAACAATACAATCTTCTGCTAATCATAATATTTTCTTGAAATGTGTTGAACAAATTTCAGATTAACTCTATTATTAAATTTAATATGTCACCTATACTCTAGCTTTTTAATTAGATCTTGTACATATTACTTTGAGTAAGAATACTTAATGGATTTGATAATAAAAGGTATTCAAATGTGTTTACAAATGCAGAGAAGTTATGATTGTTATTATTAGTGCTCTACTCATTTAAATAGAAATACAACACTAGACATTTTGGTAATTAGTAAGGTTACCACTGAAAATATTGTTGGTAATAAGTTGGGCCAACAAATATTTTGTTGGTTTTTGGTGATATTTAATTGTTGGTCATATGTTGGTATTTGGTTTGTTATTAATTGGTAGGCTTTTGTGCCTATTTTAACTGTTGACCAACCATGTGTGAAAACAGAATACCAACAATGGACCACAACAGAAAATGCTCCTTGGAAAGAAAACACTAAATTTTGTGTCCAGTGACCAGTGGTTATTTGAAACAATGATATATCAGTATGAACATAAATGACTTCTTCTTCTTCTTCTTCCAATGGCTCCTTTTGGTTCACTCCATTTTGGATCTTGCCTCCAAATACAATCCAGGAAAGTCCCTTCATCCCTGTTTCCCTCTATCCAGGTCCTCGCAGATCAGTAAGTGATCCTTGTCCATAACATACACATCTTTTGAACAAATCTTGCACTTATCAGGGGTTATTAGTCTCATCCTATGGAGATGCTTGGCAAGACAATTGTGACCAGTTTCCAAGCGGAAATTTGCTACAGCTATTTTGCGTGGAAGCATCTTATTGTCCTTAAAAAAATTAAACGGATCATAAGCCTTGTCTTGTAGGTTTTTCTTCATTTCACTAACAAATTTTTGCTGTGAGTCTGTTTTTAGTTTTCTTATAACTGCTTGTAATGACAGGAGCCTGCTGGCTTTTGAATAATTTTTGTTCCTCTCTTCGCCAAATTATCCACAGCTTCATTTCCCATCAATCCCACATGTGCAGGGACCCACAGCATTGTGATATTGCCAACATTATTTCTTACAATCTTGTAATTCTGTCTGATATTTTGTATTACTTTGCTTTTTGGATTATCATTATTGGCTATTGCCTGCAGAGACGATTTGGAGTCAACTAAGACCACTATGTTTGTGTTCAGCCATGGTCTCACAATCAGCTGTTCGAGAGCCTCATTTACAGCTATCAATTCCGCTTCAAACACTGTAGAATTGTTGCTTAAAGCAATGTAGTGCAAGAAGTGGTCACAATATATTCCAGCTCCTGTTTCCCCTTCCATTCTAGAGCCATCAGTATATGAGGTTTGTCCAATAAATACGTGAACTAAGGTCATAAAAACTTTATTTTACAAAATTTCATCTACATTGATTTTGTCCCCTTCAAAATACTCTCCATTCACTGCTATGCACTTATCCCATCTTCTTTTCCACTCTTCAAAGCACCCTTGGAAGTCCTCGGAAGTCAGGCTTTTCAGTCTCCTCGTCGTTTCTTGTTTTATTGTGTCCACATCTTCCCAATGCTGTCCCCTCATCACATTTTTGCATTTAGGGAATAGAAAAAGTCGCAGGGGGCGAGGTCCGTGAATAAGGGGATGATCAAGAATAGTGATTGAATTTTTAGCCAGAAACTGGCGAACAATCAAAGCCGAATGTGCGGGTGCATTGTCTTGATGAAAAATCCATCCATCGTTTTGAGTCAAATGTGGTCGCACACGACGCACTCGATCTCTCAAACGCTTGAGAACGTTAAGGTAGAACTCAGAATTTACCGTTTTTTCCTTAGGAAGGAATTCATGATGAACAACACCTTTGATATCAAAGAAAACCAGGAGCATGACTTTGATTTTTGATCGGCTTTTCCTTGATTTTTTTGTTCGAGCTTCACCTGTTGCTTTCCACTCCATGCTTTGCGATTTCGATTCGGGGTCATACTCGAAAAACCACGATTCATCACCAGTGATAACCCTATTTAAGAATCCAACATCATTTTCCATGGAATTTTTCCAGTCAGTAACATATTCGACTCTTCTCAACTTTTGATGCGGTGTCAGCAGTTTTGGCACGATTTTCGCACAAACCTTTCTTAAGCCCAAATGCTCGGTTAAGATTGTGTGCACTGTTGATTTTCCTAAATTTAGTTCTTCAGCTATCATTCGGACAGTTTTTCGGCGATCAGTAAGGACAAGACGCTGCACACGATTAATGTTTTCATGCACACAAGAGGTTGAAGGTCGTCCAATTCTTGCATCATCCGTGGCGTCTTCTCGACCTTCTTTAAAGCGCTTAATCCACTTGAAAATGGCTGTTTTCTTCCAGACAACACGTGACCACGGATCCAAGGCCAGTCTGAGTTCGGGTATCAAACACTTCCAAGAGTTTCGGGTAAAAGCGATTTGAGATATTTTCACTGGAGCATCAGAGTTCTTGTTCACTGGTTCAAGCAGATCCAAGAGAATGTTAACATCCATGAATTCCAATTGGTCCATGAGTTGAGGAGGTTGTTCCACATTTACTTTGTTTATCCTATTAGAGATGATAAGTTGTTTAAAACTGGTCTGAGTTTTTAGCGTTTGCTTTGGAGGAGATCCTATTATCCATGGTTTATCAAATTCTTTTTGTATCAACTTTTCATACAAAATATGAGCTTTAATGTTGAAATCTTCTTCTAATGGGATGTTATTGGTATAGGCCTGCAGAACGTGTATTGGAGTTGTCTGAACTGCACCAGTAATAAGTCGTAGGCAATTATTTTGGCTTATTTCTAGTTTGTTTTTTACCTTTCTACTGGCAGTTGCCAACATTTCCCCTCCATAAGTTAAACATGGTTTTATATAGGATTTATAGGATTTATTTAGGAGATCTAGAGATCCTCCCCATTTAACTCCAGCCAAACGTTTAAGGATACTTGATTTTTTTGAAACTTTTTCAGCAATTTTTTCAGCTTGAGCCCTGAATGTAAGCTCATTATCTAGAGTGATTCCAAGATATGTTGTCTCTATACTTTTCTGGATACTTTTGTCATGAAGTTTCAGATTTACATCCTTGATCTTGGATTTAAGTGAGAAGAACTGGTAGTATGTTTTATTTTTGTTGATGTACATGTTATTGTCATCACACCACTCCACTATTCCCTTTAAACCCTGGTTAAGCTCTGTCTCCATGTATTCAAATATCCTCCTGTCTCTATTGCTTGCCTCGATCCACACAACTACATCATCCGCATACATTGCACATTTCACCCCACTGGATCCTAATTTTTTCGGGAGATCATTAATGAAAATGTTAAAAAGAATTGGACTCAGAACTGCTCCTTGAGCTGCCCTAGCTGCTTATATGATGAATTTGTATTTGTCCATTTTGTCCTTATCCAACGCTGTGTTAGGAATCCTTTAAGCCAACTATACATGTTTCTACCTATTTTATAGTCAATTAACTTTCTCAAAAGTTTTGCTATCCATACTGTATCATAAGCACCCTTGAAGTCAATGAAAACCGCCATAACCGATTCTCCCCTGTTAAAAGAATCCTTAATGCTTTGTGTTAATCTTCCAACCTGGTGCATTGTTGTATAATTCGAGCGAAATCCGGCTTGGTCCAGAGACAACAGTTTGTTTTTCTCCATGTAATACTGCAGCCGAGTTGCCACCATTCTTTCCATGATTCCATTCCACCACTGAAGTCAATGAAATTGGTCTATAGTTAACCACTTGATTTCCTACTTGTTTGTTTGTTTTCTTAATAGGAATAATTGTTGCTTTTCTCCATATGTCTGGCATTGAACTCTTCCCTCTCCATATTGAATTAAAAATGCTCAACAGTAATTTTCTTGCTTTTTGTCCAAGGTGTTTAAGGAACTCTGCCTGTATGTTGTCTTCTCCAGGTGCCTTCTTGTCCTTTAATTTGTTAATGGCTATATTTAATTCTGTTTCACTGAAGTCATCCACTAAGAGACCAATTTCTGTGTCCTGTTTCTGTCTCCTTATGTCCTTTTTAATTTCTTTATTGCATCTATTGTTTCCTTTGGAGAGTGTATGTATTCCTTTGTAGTAGCTGTTAAAGGTTTCAGCAATATCATGGTCCATGTAGCAATCCCCGGTGCTGTTTTTAGTTGAATCTGTTGTCTTTTCAGTGTGTCTGTTTGTAAGAGAACCAATAGGCTTATGTACCCTTGTGCTGCTTGTTCTATAATTAAGGCCAGTAATAAACTTTGTGAAGGCCTGTTTCTTTGCGATCCTAGCTTCCTTAGTGTACATTGCATTAGCCTTTCTCTATTCTCTCACATCTATGTGGTTCTGTGTCTTCTCTGCCTTGTTTCTCAACTCATTTCTTTTCTGCTTTAGTTTCATGAGTTCAGGTGTCCAGAAGGATCTGTATTTCCTCATCTTTCCTCTTGGAATCCATTTTTTTGCTGCCTTAGTTATTATTGTACAAATTTTCCTTAGTAGTTCACTATTTCCCTGTGAGGCACCATCCATGCTACTGATCTCATCCTCGATTGTATCTCTAAAATTTTTCCAATTTGCCCTCCTAAAGTTCCAGGTTATACGTTCTTGTGCATCAATCTTCCCAGTTCTGCTCAATTCAGTTCTTGTGATTACTGGTCTATGTCCACTACCTTCATCTGTCATCACATATCTGCTTGTCTCAGAGGCAATGTCTAAGGATACCAACACCAAGTCTGGGTTTGTTGAAGATCCTGAGTAATGGATAAATGTTTTTGGGTCCGTTGGATTATACAATACTTCAAAGGCCCGATCATCAAGGAAGTTCTCCACCTCTGTTCATGCAAACGCCTCCCAAGAACATAAATGATAAACAGTAGAAATAACCTGCAGAGGACTTTTAACTTTTTCATAATGTCTGAATAACTGAAAACATTGGACTCTAAAATATATTATTACATATTCTTACGAATATTTAGAATAAAAGTGGCAAAAATTATTGTTACTGTTATTATTTTTCTTGAAGCCTAAATCAAAGAAGATCACAATAATTTTAATAACAGTTTCAAAAGGTAATTAAAATATCCAAAATCTAAACTAATAGTCATGAAGAAAAAAACAAATCCTTTGCTGCAAATGAGAATACACCAGAAGATCTACACAAAATATATAAATTAATTCATTTTTTATTCATTTAAACGCCTTATCACTATTTTTAAGGTTAGTCTATCATTTTCAGAGAATCTCAGCTAATAAATACTGTAAATAAAATAGAAATGATAATTCTTGAAACTAAACATTTTTGTAATGTGTTTAGGGAACAGCTCAATATATTTGGAGTTGTCTTATTTGTAACATACATGTTACTTTGAATATGATTTGGAATTCATTAAAGTATTCTTTATGTATACTGAAAAGTAATGGTTACTGTATGTAAAACTTAAAAATCATTAGTGTAATTAATATAAATAAATCTAATGATAATTTTGAATGACACTTTCTGATATTGTTGCAGCTATCATCCACAAAGGCAACCAAACTACACAAGTCACTGTGGGGATGACAATGGTCGATGCTCTCATCTATGTCTGCCAAACAAACATAGTTTTCAATGTGCCTGCCCACTTGGACTTAAATTGACGACTAATAAGTAAGACAATATTAATTTGATACTTAGTGCTTTTCCACTTGCTTTTGTAACTTCACTCTAATTTTCCATATTTCTGATTACATTGACTCCTAGCAGTTTTGTTACCTTTATTTTTATTTATGTATTCCATAAAAAATACATTACATTTCCCTTCCTTTTAACCTCATCATCAATTTTATGATATGGTAGTTTTTCTATCAATTACTTAATTAATTTAAAGAAAACATACCAGATAACATAGTTGTTTTAAAGATATATAAATTTTGCCTTTCATTACATGCGCTGGTGATTACAAGTCTCCATGAACATACTTTTTTAAATCGATCCATTTTGTAACCAAGCTCCATCTACCTGCCTTTCTCCATGTTGAGGTAATGGTTATATTTTTTTCATGCTGGTGAGCTGCTATTTTTCATCGATAAGATATGATTGTCTTTGTTGTAAACTGTGAATTTATTACATTTGTGGTCCCATAAAAGATTTTTGAACAAAGGCACAGACCTATAAAATAAAAGTATAACAGTTGTATCACATACATCTGTTTGGAACGTGTAGCATATAACTTATGCGGAGATTGCATTCAGAACGTTTAGTTCACTGAAGTCAAATGATTCGGACAAATGAGAGTTGGTAGACAAATACATATGCGACAGTTTTATTTGTGATAATACGAGTGTCATTCTAAAAGTATAGAACTTTTTGACCTGATGAGCAGTGTGGTTCTCTCGCCAACAACACCATTAATTGACCTTTCCATTTCTTTGCACTAGTCTAATGCTAACAGCTGGCTGCTATGGGTATTTACTTTATATGTCCAACGTAAAATGTGTGACAAAATTAAAAATTCCACTAATTGTGAGGTTTGCAGTGTCATATACTTTTTGAATGTGAAAAAGTTCAGCTCTATTGAAGTTAATGGTAATGCGATGAATGAAGCTATAGGTCAAAAATAGTGCATGATGTTCAATGGGAGATGGTTTTTATTGTTGAAAACATCCAAACAAAATCTGAGCACTAAAAATTTTATGGATACAATGTTTTGGTATCAAAAGAGCATTCTACATATTGACTATATGCCTAGAGGGGTGTTACTAATGGTATACTCTTAAGCCATAGCCATAGTATACTAGAGATGGCTATGGTTCATCGATACATCATGATATTCAATAGAAATGGTGTAAATTGTTGTGCAGCTGCATTATGCTTATGAAAATAGTTATGGAAGTGCAAATACTTGTCAAGTTCTTATTTGACAAAGAACTTGCAGCAGAGCAAATGGGTAAATTTCTGAACATCCACCTTATAGCCCGGACTTAGCTATAATTTTATACAAATCAGAGGATTTTTTTGGCAGAAACCACTGTGGAGGTGACAATGAAATGAAAGAAGACATTAGTAACTGGTGACAAATGAGTATGTAGGGGGCACAGGAATGCTGATGAAATGCTATGACAAATATTTAAATTTGTGTAGCAGCTATGTAAAAAAGTAACTCATGTATAAAATGTGTTGTAAAATAAGTTTTGTTTAATTATTGTAAAATGTCTAGAGAAACAAACATTCTCTACTTTTACAATGATCCTTGTAATAATATTTTTGACTAAATTGAATTTTTTATGCTTTTTATTATCTATTTATTATAAATAATAATTACATTGCAATTTCATTTTATTGTATAGATTTACAGCATAATAGAAATCTATACAGTAAAAATTTAGAAGTAAATCTATGCATTTCTGAATCTAAATCTTCTATGTCATATTTTGTGAATTGTGTAATATAACAAAAGAAATGTTCCTTATACAAATAGTTAATGTACTTAATTTAGTTACCTTGTCAGTAAATGCAGTACAAAATACAGCTTATTTTAAATCATTGTTTTTTTTTATATATACATGTATGTACATCATGATATTTACTATGATATGATGATAATACCAAAATAAATGTGTATAACAATTTCATATTATAAACAAAGAAAACCCTTGTATAACAAAAGAAATTTGTAGTTTGTTGTTTATTACACAAATAAAACAATACAGTTCTCACAGAGGAACTAGTATGTGTGTGTGTGTGTGTGTGTGTGTGTGTGTGTGTGTGTGTGTGTGTGTGTGTGTGTGTGTGTGTGTGTGTGTGTGTGTGTGTGTGTGTGTGTGTGTGTGTGTGTGTGTGTGTGTGTGTGTGTGTGTGTGTGTGTGTGTGTGTGTGTGTGTGTGTGTGTGTGTGTGTGTGTGTGTGTAGTTTAATCAAAATAACTATAAAAAGCCTTAATTTGCCACCTCTGTGGCCTAGTTGATAGCATACTAGGCTTTCACCCCGAGGACCCGGGTTCGATTCTCAGCCAGGGCTTGGCATTTTCATACGCTATAAATCATCCCATTGTCTTCATTAGCCCAAGCGTGCACAATAGTCTAACGTTAAACACAAAAAATAAATAAATAAATAAAATAAATAAATAAATAAAACAAAAAATAAAAATAATAGAGAATATAGAAAAGTTTTTTGAATAAATTGGAGAATTTTTATTTAAAAAAAAAATATTAACAAAACTGATAAAACAAAATATATATTATGATATTGGTATGTATACATTAGGTATTTTCAACATTAGTAAAACTAGAGTCAATTGTAGAAATTAATAGTTTGTGATAATTGAAGTATGAAGTATAAAGTTGAGTTTGAATATTTTTTATATGGCGAGCAAAAACATTTTTTATAAGCGTCGAGGGTTTTATTATATTTTGTAGTTTCCACATTATTAGAATTTGTCATGCATAACAAAAATTTTTTCTCCATAAATTGTATTAAATGTACATACAGGCAGAAAACATATATATGCGCATGACCAACTGAGTCGGAACTGGCAGACGAAAAAAAGAGAAGATCAGAGAACTGGAGGGGGTTTGTGTAATACTTCCCTTACTCGCATTACTTATGCTTCATAAGTCTACTCAATGAAATTGAATCACTCCATGGTGACAAAAACAAAGAAGCTAACGCTTCAAAAACATTCACTTTAAAATATTGTAGGTTCAAGCTTGGCTAATTGCTTCAGAAGTCATATAAAGTTATTAATCTATGCATATTAATCATGAAGGTCTAAGCATTTATTTAAATCACAAGTGTTTTAATACAATATTTATATCCTTGCTGATGTATTTCAGTTGTCCTGAGTATTGTAAAAGCAATTTATTGTTGCAAAAATTTGTTTCAAAATAATATTACTGGAAATGATAGCAAATACTGTAATAACAAAAGCTACAAAAGCTAACATATAGTATTATTTAATCTTATACCTTTTTAATAATAATATTTCCATCAATAATTTAAATACTTATGTTCCTTTTTGTGATGTCATTAGGAGAACATGTGACTTCACACCTGATCAACTACTTTTGTTTGCTCGTAAGAAAGACATACGCCTTCGTCGCTTAGACAACACAGATGAGAGTTACGATATGGTATTCCCTGTGGATGGTGTCAAGTCGGCTGTGGCTCTTGCTTGGGACTCTAACTCTGACTCAATATTTTGGAGTGATGTTGAGGCTGATCTTATTTCCAGAGCTTTCCTTAATGGCAGCAGGCAGCAGATTGTTATTGGATCAAACTTAGGCAAGAATTTGTTAACATTGTTATTAAAAATTAATGTTATATGTTGAAATATTGCAACATATCAACAAGACAAATCAAGTATGGCAAAAAAAAAAAATAAAAATAAATAAAAATGGAAAAGTCAAATTGAATACTATAATAGAAATTTGAAAACAAAATTTTGAGAGGCTGATAAGTTATAAAACGATGATCGAAAGTGTGTTAAAAGTATTGGTCTTGAATTTGAGGGAACCTATACATTTGTCTTAATTAGGACCTTAGGAAAACTACACAGTATTTTGAATAACATTAGTTTTATATTTTGTTTATAGTATTTATTTATTAACAAATACATAGTGATATATTATACTACTACAATGTAACTATATCCTTATTAAAAGGAAGTAAGTTGTGATAGACCTGAGGAACCTGAGGAGATTTGTGTTGGTCAAATAACACAAATCTTCTGTACAAATCATTACTGAAGCATGGGCTAGCTCTATTTATTTTGAAGCTCTAAGCAGTGTTTATTGCTCACACTTTCTTATCCTCTAACACACCAGGCAGCTAACTAATTCACTAAATATTGAAAAGTGATCCTGTCTGAAGGCAATATTAAAAATAGTAATAATATTAATAATAGTAACCGAAATTAATGACCAATGAAATGTTACCCATCAACAATTTTAAATTTTTACAATTGTTAAGGAAATTAAAAAAAAATAGACTGGAATGATTAAACAAAGTTCATAAAGATTGTAACTTACATGTTACAGAATCACCTGCTGGCTTAGCCGTTGACTGGGTGACAGACAAACTTTACTGGACAGATGCTGGCACAAATCGCATCGAAGTTTCAACACTGAATGGTTCAATGCGAGCGTTGTTAATTTGGGATGGCCTTGATAAGCCTAGAGATATTGTTGTTGATCCTATTGGTGAGTTATTTTATAAAGAATATTCATTAAAGGCAGTAATTTGTTTAAACATGTAGTGAACTCTCAGTTCATTTTTAACTATTGCTTGTAACATCAATTATTAAATTGTTTCATTACAGTATTAACTAAAATTAATTGTAGTCTAGCTATAAGTTATTCTTTATTCTATTATAAATTATTATATAGTCTTTATTAATATCATTATTTTATTATATAAATTTCTAATTAAAAAATTTTAAAACATCTAAAAGTCATAATAAAATTAAACAATTAAATTTATATTTTAAAGGCGGTTACATGTACTGGAGCGACTGGGGTGTAGAAGCAAAGATTGAGCGAGCTGGTATGGATGGCTCTGTACGTATGCCACTAATTTCAACCAATCTTAAGTGGCCAAATGGTTTGGCAATAGATCATGACAAAAGTCGTTTATACTGGGCAGATGGTGGTACCAAGGCAATAGAATTTGCTACACTCGATGGAAAACACAGAAAAGTCCTTATAAGTGAGTATTTTGGTTATGTAATAATTGTTATACTGTCAAAATTATAATAATTAATATATTTTGAGCCACATTAACAGAAAATAATTTTCATTACTTGTACTTATAAATTACTGTAAATGTAAAGGAAAATTCAAGAAATGATTGTTAACATGTCATTAATTTGGAAATGGTAAAAGGTAAAACATAATCAAAGTAATTGGAAAAATTAAGCATAATTAAATTTGTATAAATATTTTTTACTGGAAACCTAAAATATAAAGAGAATATATAAAGAGTCTCTCTCTCTCAGACTCTAGCATGTTAATTATTATTTTATTTCTGAATTTTGTAGTAAGATCTCAAATTTTATCTTTTTTAGCATTTTTTAGCATTTTTATAGAGATCTTTATCAGGTCTTCCTAGAATCAAGAACTCAACAAAATTAAAGTGTATATTTGATGTTTCAGTAGTTGATGTTTCAAGGTTCTGCATTTAGTCAGTATTGAAGATCATAAATTACACTGATCATACACTGCAAACTTACACAGATCATTAGTAAAGTGGTATCTTTGACCTCCTGCATTTAGCAGCTAGAGTTCTGTAGCCATTTATAATGAGAATTCATATCAATAATTTTATAATTAGTAGTTAGGTCCTAAAGTTGTATTATCAAGAGACAGATTACTGTTTACAAACGACTTTAGTATATAATTATATGGTGCACTTAATGCTTTTTTCACATATAATTTTGATTTAATAATACATTCAATTAAATTATTTTCTTTAACATAATACTTAATGCATATTAAAAAAATTCTCTTAGTTGACAGTGGTGATATTTATAAGAAATTAATTTGTTTAATGAGTATACATCTTTCTATTATAACTATATTTAAAGCATTTATGATTTCTGAATTTTTAAAAGTATTACTATTTTTTTATCAGATACTGATCTACCACATCCATTTGGGTTGGCAGTCTATGAAAACAAAGTGTATTGGACTGACTGGGACACTGCCAGTATCCATGTGGCAAATAAAGAAAATGGCAAAGAACGTACAGTTTTAAGGTAAATAGAAATGTCTTTATTTATGTTTCAAAAAATGTGGTGGATTTTTAAATAAAAATATTTAACACTTTCAAATAAAAATATTTAACCAAAATTCAAACCAAAGTCAGGATTTTATCACAGTATTATGTATTTGTTTTTTTTTTACTTTAGTTACTTTATGTTTGTAGTAAATGGTTTTTTTCAAATGCAAAAATAATTTTCTATAGAAAAAACTTACATTAAAAAAAGTAAAACTTTTGAATAAGAATTTTGGTATTTCTAGTGTTTTATGTATTTCTATCCACATCTAAAGTAATTTGATATTCTAAAAAATTATGTTGTAGATCTGGTATATCTGGATTGATGGATGTAAGAGTATTTCATCGTAATAGGCAGCAGTTATCATCAAAGTGTCACGCTAACAATGGTGGCTGTTCACATCTCTGCTTGATAGCACCATCACGAGACGGAACACAAACTAGCACAAATAATTGTGCTTGTCCAATTGGAATTAAATTACTGGTAAGCTTAGACTTTAAATTCAGAATAAAGTAAAAATCACTTCCAGTTTTGTTGACATAAAAATAATTACTCTTTTTGGTTGTAGTATTATTCTAATTGTCTAGTTACTGGTATTGTAAATAAGTTTGAAAATGTCTAACTCTACATAATTTAAGAATGACTGAATTTTGCAGAGCTAATAATACATTTTTGATGAATAGTTAACACTAAAATAACAAGTTCAAATAAATAATGTATAAAATTGTTTATATGGGATATGGGTTTTGTAAATGTATATTTTTTGTTGCCAATACTTCATTTTGCCTTTTGTCAAAAAAGAATAAAATTAAAATACCTTGAAAACCTATTTTTCTGCTGAAATTCATGAATAGTTAACATTGTCATGTTATATATTACTTTTGTAGATAGTGTCAAGAATTTCTCAAGACTATTTGGATCATATAATAGTTGTTTATTGTGTTTGAACTTTTAATATACAGGTAAAACCGTTTTATTTGTCAGTGTAGGTCTGAAGTTTATTACAAACCAATAATGTAGCCTTTTAAAAAACTAGATAACTTAAAGTTTTCAACGACTGCTAGAATTCCCTAACCACATAATATGACAACAATAATTATTATTGGTAATTTGAATTTTCTACAGATAATTTTATGTCAAATGTACAAATATTGCCTGGCTATTTAGATATTTAAAAAAAAAGTTAGACCTCTACTTTTCTCCGTGGATTATTTAAAGGCTTATTTGGTGTGAAAGAAGGGTGTGTATGTCAGCTAAATATTCATTATAACAATGCACATTTAATTTTTTTTATATGAGTAGCAGTCTCACCTTTCATACTTTCTCACTGTTTTGTCTAATTGCTAAGTGTAAGTGTCAAATCACTATCACATTCTTTTCAAACATCTTCAACCCTTCATTCATTCAGTCTATATTTAGTGAAATACAGTATTTCCTGAAAATAAACAAATGTTAAAGGTTGCATTTTATACATTTTTTAACCACAGTAAAATCTTGATTAAACATCAATGTCAGGACCAAGACTGTGATGGATAACAGAAAACTGTTTAAAGACAACCAGCCTTGTAATAATACAAAATACATTATTCTGGAAAACCCTTTTAAAGGACTTCTTGAAAGTAGTATTTTGTCGGATATTCTAAAGTTTTCTACCACCAATAAACTTTTAGTTCTATTTATTTTAAGAAGCTACATTATGAAAAAGACGAAAGTCCCAATCAAAGTCCATTTTAACAAGTTACGGGAATAAAATTGCTATTCTATCAATGAAAATCTTTTTCTAGAAGTTTGGTTAATATACTTGGTATCTGGTGAAAGTTAAAATCATTGGGTAAAGTCTGGTAAAAAAATGTGACAATTGCAGGTAGCCAATTTGTTAATTTTGTATTATTAATAATAACTTTTAATATTAATTATTAATCTAGCATATAAAATCACAATGTATGGTAAATATACATCCTTTCAAGACATTATGTATTTTTAAACTAAAGGCTTAATGCAGAATCCTAAATTTTAAACCAAATTTTGCAGTATTAAATCCTTTCTCTTCAAATATAAAGTTTCAATTCTGACAACTAGCAAATCTTGCAATGACTTTAGACATATGGTATGCCTTGCTCAATGTAATGCTAATTCATCCATACACCACATGCTGTCATTGAACTACTCAAATTTTTTCTGGAATAACATTTTATTTTATTTACTTAATTTATTTATTAAATTCATTTATTAAAACATTAAATTATAACTTTATTCAATATTTATTGAATTTATTTATTCAATAAATAGACACATTTATTGAATTATGTCTAATTTATGTACAGAAGGATAAGAAAACTTGTGCTTCTGGTCCAACAAATTCATTAATAGTTGCTCACCGAGTGGACATTCGACAAATCTCTTTAGATGTTCCTTACACTGTTGATGTAGTGCTTCCATTGCCACCACTGAAGAGTGCTGTAGCTGTTGATGTGGACAGGAAAACAGGTATGTTCGCAAAGTAGAACATTTGTACCTTCCTATATTATACAAGGGCTGTTTTTTAACTTTTAATTGTTCATTTAATCAACAATAGTGTAGTAAAACTGTATTTTTATTTATAAATATTAACACATTCAATGTTACCTATGCAAAAATTATGGTGGGAACCATATAATATCCAGAATGCTGAGTATGAGGATCCATGTGTGATTGATAAAATGTTTTACTTGCTTAGTTTCGGATCAGCTTGTGTATAAATAGACTGATTTTTTATGAGTATTTACATTTTGTGTGAGCATTTACATCTATACACAAAACAATTCACAATAAATCAACAGGTTTTGATTCACATATTTTTTTTCTGAAAGTTTTTAATCCTCCTTTTGTTTTTTTTTTACAATATTTATTATTGGTTGTTTCAGTGTATTATTAAGGTTTTTGGATTTTTATTGTTGAATTCTTTGATAAAATGGCTGATTGTCAATTTGAAATGCATAACAAAGTGATAATGAAACTTCAGGTAATAATGACATTAAAATTTTTGTTTCTGAAAGTGAAGATGACAAAATCAGTTGAACTCAGTTTGGTGTAATTCTACATTTGCACTTAAGAAATTTCCTTTTATTATGGAAAACAAATTATTAGTGGGATTTCTAGGTAATAAATAATGAGCCAATAGATTGGTTTAACCTTTTGCAGATGAGGTGGTTTTAGAATTTATTTGTCAGGAAATGAACAATGATGCATTAAAGTTGTTTTGCAGACCTAAAACCAGGGATAAATCACAAATTACCTATTGGAAAGATTTAACTGTTTCAGAACTGAAAGCAAGATTATGGGAAGATTAAAAAAAAAATGTTCAATCTGCCATTAATTGTTTCATGAATATATTAGTTGAAACTAGTTTTTATTAATTATTTAGAAAAAAAACAACTGATAGTAATGATTGGCAACATAAAATCAGATCAATTGTGGACTTTGATATAATACTTGACCTACTACAAATGTTGATCTACTTTAACAACAAAATGGATAAAATTTATTACCCATTCAAGGGGCTTCATGAATCCATAGTGTTAGTTTCAGGTATCAAGGGAAAGCATCATAAGTACAGCATAAGATTATAATCTCTGACAGAACCCCATGGATTAATTGTAAGGTTTGGTATTTATGGTGGTGCTAGTGATATTCTAAATTGTAACAATCATGCTTCAAAAGTTGTAATGAGTTATATGCATGGCAAGTTAGAGCATAGGCACTTGCTTTACATGGAAAACTACTATAAAAGAGTATTACTTGCAGCCAACCTTTTGTTAAATTTAACTAACTGAACTAGAAGTGCAAGAAGTGTAGGTATGTACCAAAGATAGCAAAAAAAAGAAGGTAGTATATGTGTTAAGCAAAGAAGATTCCTGATGAACACAAAAGTCGCCAAATAGCTTTAGCACTGATGTTCTTTATCCATTGTGATGCTGAAGATGAAGATCTTATAAAGTAATTTGTTACTGAAGATAAAACCTGGATTCAATAAGTCACCTTGAAATAAAACATTAGATGGCAGTGGATGCACTCAAGCTCTGCAAAACAAAATAAAAAAGAGGGATCACATTATAAAACTTGAAAGTTATGGTTATTATATTTTGAGAGCAAAATTGTGTGCTGCTTATTGAGTTTATGTGAACAAGGACTAATGCAGTTTTTTATTGTTAGCGTGCTGAGAGATATAATTTTTTCTTGAAACGAACAAGTGATTAAAAGAGCAGCAGCAATTCCAGACTAATGAAGAAGTCAAAACTATGGACCATCTCATCTCACTAGCAGCAACTTTCTATGAAGAATAAATGGAAAAGTCATCCACAGATATAACAAATACCTCAATATTAATAGTAAATGTATCAAAATATAACCACATTTTTATATAACTTTTGGTAATAAATTGGCTTTGTTATTTACACTACTTTTTTATTATGAACACTGGATATTAAAAAATATAATTGTAGTTACATTGCTCTATATTTAATATTTATTTATTTTTGTTTGAAATTTATAAATAATTGACATTTCTTTTTTACAAATATCTTATTCTAAAACCAATTTTTATAAAAAATCAATGTTTGTCTAAACACATTAATTATATGAAAAGTTTTATTCATGTGTGTTTCTACTTCAATAGATTGAGTAGGTATCACATAGATTACAATTTGATAGAATGAGTTAAAATCTGTACACAATCTCATATAAAAAATGTTATAGCCTTTCATATAAATGTGAAAAATGGTTTCATGTTCATATGTGTTCTATTACTAATTGTTACAGGAGAAATATACTGGACAGACACTGAACTAGATGTCATTCAAAAGGCATCACCTGATGGAGCTAATGTGGAATATGTAATTTCTGAAGGTTTGGATACAGCTGATGGTATTGTTGTAGATTCTACAGGAAGGAAGGTGCATACACAAATATCATTATTATTATAGTATCATTTTTTGTACAGTATTCAATTTTTATTTTTGACATGTTATAAACCAGAAAGAACATATAACATTTTTTTGTTCTAATATTATTAATAGAACTAATTTCACTTTAAATTAAAAACCACAGTGTTTGAAATTTTCACATTGAATTAGGGTACATAACAAGTGTTATCCAGGTGGGCAGTAAATTCAATAATTTATTGAATTTTTCCTTTATTTTAGATTTATTGGACTGATGATGGGAGAAATAGTATTGAAGTTGCTGATTTAAATGGATCAAACCGCAAAGTATTGATTTGGTCAGATTTGGACAGTCCACGAGCCATTACGCTTCATTATCACCTGGGTTTAATGTACTGGTCTGACTGGGGACAGAAACCAAAAATAGAACAATCAGACATGGATGGAACCAACAGGTAGGTCCCACATGCAGCAATGGAGAGACATGCATAATTAGTAATGCATAATTAGCAAAACAGTTCAGTATATGCTAAAAAAGAAATAATAACTTTTTTTTTTTACTTTGACACTTTAATTAAATTAATCTGGGACATTATTGCCAATTAAGACGTTCTAAGTAGCTGTGGATCCAAATAGGCTTATGATGGATCCAGAAAAGGGAACTATTGTAGCTTTTCAGTTTTACCTTACAATACTGCACTCAGTTATTTATTGTTTATTGAGAGATAAACATTAGTCACTTAAAGTATGGAGAGTTCAAGGACAGAAGTTAAAATTAATCCATGCCAGGTTTAAAATCATCTATGCCAACATTATTTAAACAAAATACTGTAACAGTTCCAGAAATACATTTAATTGTTCAGGATTCTTAAACCTACTGCTCCTTAAGGGGTTAAATAATTGTAATGTGCTAACCACAAGCCTATCACAGCTATACCAAAAAGGATACATTTTTTAAAAAGCGCACATAAATTCATCATATATTTTGACTCTAAATCACTTGTGTTACTTTATTATAACTCTAAAAAAATGTAAAAGCACATAATAATTTGTTCCTCAATATTATCAAGCTAACTGCTATGACCTGTTCAATTTTAAAGCATTTGCATTGTTAACAACTTAATCACCAAAATAAATTTTCCAAAAGTGATGTAATGACCAAGTTAAATTTACCAATTGTAAATTAAATTAAAAAAAAATTAATTCTTTTATTAACAGGATGGTGCTGATACATGAAAACCTTGGTTGGCCAAATGGACTTGCTATTGACCGACCATCAGAAAGACTGTACTGGAATGATGGAAAATACAAGACAATTGAACACAGTGACCTGAATGGGAAAGACAGGCGGGTAATTGTAAGCGATGTACCACATCCTTATGGTCTTGTGATAGTCGGGTCTCACATGTACTGGACAGACTGGAAGACTGAAGCATTGCATAGAGCAGAGAAAGGAAATGGTTCAGACAGAGTTATTATAAGAAGCAAACTACAAGGACTTATGGACATTCGATCAGTTCAAGTAATTTTGTTTTAACTCTTAATTTTTTCACATTCAATTAGGCTAATTAAATGCATCGCTCAAATTAGTGATACATTTTTACTAATTATTCAAAATTTACGAGGCATGTCTGGAAATAAAGTACCATTTTGCTCTACTGCCGCCACATAGATAGCATGTTCCTTGCATGTGTGCTCATCACTATGGTTCATTGCCTAACAGCTGATGTAATTACAGCTGGATTGTGTTATATTTACATTTGTTAGTATTCGTTCAAAATGTTTAAGACAATTTCTGATCCCACTAATTGTGAAATGCATGGTGTAACAAATTTTTTGAACAACAGGAACAAATATAGACATTGTGGACAAATCTGGAACAAGAAGCACTCATGCTAGTAAATTCTTCTCTACAATTCAAGCTGCCATCATTCTTAGACTGGTGAATTTCTTTCAATTTATATTTTATCACTGTGTTCGGAGAGTTTATAGGTATATGGCTACAATCTATTGCTCCTGTAGCTAAGGAAAATCTGTATTTTTCCTGACACTTTGTTTTTTCTTAAAGAGTTCTTCCAGAGAAGATGAAAACTTGATCCATTCATTTTATTTCCAATTAATTGCAGCTACAATGAAACTTATGGTTTTTGTAACAGTTGACTGATCATGTCCCATGTCTTTGCCTACACCTCTTTGAAATCCCGGGTTTATTAAGAAAAAAAATGTGAGTGTTTCTTCACTCACTAAGTTATTACTTAGTGAATGAAGAAACACACACATTTTTTTCTTTGCTGTTCAAAACACATGTTGAGTTTTCTTGTCTAAAAAGTGATTGACCATCTACTGCACATTTCTTTGATTAAATCAGTAAAGAATTCACATATTTTATGATTCACAACAAACATTAACATCACAATATTGAACTTTTTACATCTTAATTATTGGATTTTTCAGCTACATAACCATGTCAGCCAAAGCAGATTCAGAATGTTTTTGGTTTGTTAGTCTTCAAAACTAGACAAAGTTGTTAATTAAATTACTTTGTTTAGTGAAAAAATAATTAATTAAACCATTCTTATATAAATATAGTTAACATTTATAAAACTGTATTTTAATAGAGATAAAACTAATTGTTACTGTTCTATTTTATTAATTTTTAGGCTGATAATTTTGCTGAAAATGCATGTGGAGAAAACAATGGAGGCTGCTCACACTTGTGTCTACGTTCCCCACGCGGTTACTCATGTGCTTGCCCTACAGGAACTTTGCTACAAGCGGATCACAAGACCTGTGATTTTCAGCCCAATGTATATCTGCTGTTTGCTACTAAGTCCAGCCTCTCAAGAGTCTCGCTTGACACTGATGACCACTGGGATGTAACATTGCAGATACCAGGCATGCAGAATGCTATTGCTATAGACTTCCACTGGAATAAAAGCCTGATCTTCTACACAGATGTTTCATTACATATAATTAGGTACATTCAAAATTTATATGATTTATTCATAATAGAGTTTTTATATAATCTAAATATATATAAATACAGTTGTTTACATAAAAGTGCATATATAATGGATTTCTCATATGGGTTCTGATGCCAAATATTATGCCTCTTTACCAAAATTCCCCTGTGATTAATTTTAAACCTTTAAATAGCCTATTTCAGAATAATATAGTTGTATTGATATATATATATATAAATAAAGTATTTATTTATAAAAACAACTATTTAGGGTTGAAGCTTTTACTAACATAGAGAAGAAACACAACAAATTAAAATGGTTAAAGCAAGTACAGATTCAAAACGTTTTACTGTAATACCATTAAGAGCTCAAAAGTTAGGAACATTTTTTTCAATTATTTAATTAATTACATTATGTACTTCAACATTTACAGTAAGCTCTTCTATGAATGGAATAAGGAGATGTTCCAAATGGTCTTGTAACAATTACAATACTTGATTGTTGAAACATCTACAGTCTTGACTTTACAATTCTAAGCTTAGAGAAACTTCTCTCACAAGTGTAGATTTTAGTCAGAATTGTAAGTTTTGCAATGAGAGACTTAAAATAAGAGAAAGTCTACCATCTGTTGTGCTTGGAAAGTAGTCCAACCAATCAGAAGCATTTAATGAAGACATCTTTAACTTTTTTTGTTTTTAAAATTTTTACGTTGCCTCTAGCTCTGAAGGATCTAGACTGTATTGCATAGAAAGACACTTGAAATCTGTGTTTAAGTTGAAAGAGATTTAAATCTTGTGTCATAATTTGTTATGATTGGTTTTGTTACTTGGTGGACTGGCATATCTTGTCAAAAAATGGGGACGAATATTCTATAAAGTCAGTTGGTATGATTCTAACACTAAGATGGGTTAATTAAATTGTAGTAACCAAAAGAATCAACCTTCACATGCATTACCTTCCTTACTTTTTTCTTTTATGATTTTTAAAAATTATAAATAGTTCAGTAAGCACCCAATTTTAGTGCCGCTCTGAAAATGCATGCATGTTCTTGGGTTGAGCGTTTCTACACTGGCGGAGTTGTGAAAACCTTAATGCATTTGCCACTCTAAACACCAAATCTTTCCCAATTACTGAGCACATGTACCACTATACCATGTTAATCAGCAGAATAATGTTAAATATCACCATACACTAAGAATGAAAAAGGCAGCCTCCAACTTCAACAACCCAGCAGGGAGATATTCTCCAGCCACTGTCACCCGCTCCATAGATAGTGTCAGAAAATAACTGATAAAAAATATTAAAAGGATCAAGAGAAAAAAAATGACATAAATAAACTTTTAAAACTTTGAAGTTAAAAAATAAGTAAAATCTTAATTTGAAACAAACAAAAGCTATAATTACTTTACTATACATTCAACAGAAACCAAAAATAATGTTACTTTTAGTGCTTGAATCTTTTAAAACAGATAAAGTACACATTTTCTGGTTAAAGGCTGAAATATAACCTCTAAAAGAATAAAACTGAACTAATATAACTAACTAATGTAAGGAAAAAACCTTACATGATAATACAATACAAAATAAAGTTGATCATAAGAAATTTTAAAAATATTGCAGCAGGAAAACACATAAAACTAAGCCTTAAACAAAATAAAATAAGTGATGTTCAACAGAAGCTAAAATAAAGTTATTATAGTTACATATATCTTTTAAAATGGATATAGTACAAATATTCTATGAAAACTGTCCAGAAAGTAACTTACAGCTACCAAAGTGGCAATGAGGAGGACTACCATGTGTCTTGGTGTGTCCTCATTCAGTGCACATCCAGCTGTAGTTGTGTGTTGCTTCTTAATAATGAAATTTGCAATTAAAACAAGTGCTGCAATATAAAATCTCGCCAGTTGTGAAGTACTATTGGTGGTCAGGTTTTTGTTAGCAGAAAACAACCAATTGAAATGCATTGGAAACTTTGTAAAATGTATGTAAACAACTTATGGTGTTGTGAGACAATGGTACATTAGGTTTAAAAATGGCCACAATAAAGAGCAAAGCAGTGGCCAAGCACTATGACTGAAGAAATGGTGTCGAAAGTGAATGAGAAAAATTGTTAAATTTTATGTTTACAATTTTGGAGCTCTCATTTTAGTTTCCTCAAGTCATTATTAGGCTGAAATAAATTTTGTACAAGATGAGTACCAAAATTCTTGTTGGAAGACTGCAAAAAAAGCACCTGGTGGCCTAGAAGCCTACAACAAAGATGGTGACTCACTTCTTGATTTTGTCATAACTGGGAATGACACGGGTAAAACATTAGTGAAAAAAACATGTTATTAATAAAAGATCTACAAAAGAAATGTTTGCAGACATTATAACTTAATAATACCTTCTTTTCAAACATCATTTGTACTTTTTTCTTAAAATACACTTTCATTACCGGCGTACTAAATTATGGAATTTTTTTCGCTAACCTGACTAAAGTAATATTCTTTTCAAATATTTTTAGAATAATCGTTATAATTATTATATAAATGTATATAATTATTTACATTAGATATGTCAATATCCATGTGTAACTAATTGACACACAATTGTAATATAATTGTGCATAACTATTTATTAATTCAAGTTCTTGTATATACCAGTTAATTAATACTCTTATTATTAATAATAATACTAAATAATGTTATTGCCTAATTACTTTTATTGTAGATTTTTGACTAAAAAAATCACCAATGATTTCAGGTCTGTAGACATGCATAATCTGTCAAATGCAGAAGATATTGTAACAGCAAATTTAACATCACCAGATGGGCTCGCAGTAGATTGGATGGCAAGCAATATTTATTGGACAGATACTATTGGTAAAGTCCTGGAAGTTGCTCGTACAGATGGATCATGTCGAAAAATTGTCGTAAGAAACCTGGACGGACCTCGATCCATTGCAGTTTATCCTAAGAAAGGGTAATTCTAATGTAACAAGTACTTCAAGTAGTTATAATTTTTTAAGAATATAATTAAAAGTCAAATAATGTACTGTATAGGTTTTTGTTTTAAAAGGTACTGTAATTAATATTTATGTAAAAAATTGTTTCAGGTATTTATTTTGGGCAGATTGGGGGGAGGTTCCAAAAATAGAACGTTCTATGATGGATGGATCACTAAGAAGTGCGATCATCGACAAAGATCTAGGCTATCCAAATGGTCTAACAATAGATTACGAGGAAAGAAAACTCTATTGGGCAGACGCACTTAAAAATAGAATAGAAATGTCTAATTTAAATGGAAAAGTTAGAACTCCTTTAGTTCCTGAGGCAACTCATCCATATGGGTTAACACAGGTAAATTGTTATCTAATTTACATATTTATGTTAATTTATGTTTAAATAATAATAATACAAGTTGTTATTGAAACTTAAAAGGTGCAATTAAAACTCGATTAACAATTACGGATCGTATTCTGGTAGTTTTTGTAGTTGTTTAAAGTCGCTAATCTAAACTATTGTTAAAAACAAATATTTTTCTTTTAACACTGACAACCTAATGCAATTATTTCTAAATGACACAATTTGTAAAGTCATTAAAACATTGCAGCCCATGCTAAAAATATTGTCTTAGAAAATTTTATAATTAATTACCTAAAGTACAATGTGGCAGTGTGATTCTAACTATACTACTAAAACTAATGTGTCATTTTAAAATGTTGAATATTTGGTTCTGTTTTTACCTATAATGGTATGTTGAACATTTTAATGATATTACAGTACACAACAATAATAATGTTTATATTAAATTAAACTAATTTAATACACAGAAATATTTTAAGATGTTGATGGGTATTATCTTTTAAACTATTTTTGATTTATCAAATAATAATAAATTAAATTATGATGTAAGCAAAAATACTACATATAAACCACTATGTTAAAGATTATCTCAGTTGTACAATATTTTGTAATAATGTTAGAAAGCTTTGAGATCAGCACAATCAGACAAAATAATATTAAATGAGTACTTGTGTGTGTGTGTGTGTGTGTGTGTGTGTGTGTGTGTGTGTGTGTGTGTGTGTGTGTGTGTGTGTGTGTGTGTGTGTGTGTGTGTGTGTGTGTGTGTGTGTGTGTGTGTGTGTATTTGTCTGTAATAAATATGTTATAAAATTCATGCATTGTTTACAACAAATTATATGTTTCAGCATGGAGATTATGTCTTTTGGACGGACTACATAAGCAAAGCTGTGGAGAAAGCAGACAAATCGACTGGCAGGAATAGAGAAGCCATTAGAACAGAGTTACACGCAGTGACAGAAATACGTGCAGTGTCTGGAGAGCGCCAGACTGGATGGAATCCATGTGCTTTCAATAATGGATACTGTTCACATCTATGTTTCTTCCGTGGCAATGATTATAGGTGTTCCTGTCCAGACATACCTGATGATACACCATGTGTTAGAGGTAATGATAACATAAAGATACATTAATACTGAAAATTTATTTTTTTCAATTTTAATGCATTAAAGTTTATTAATGCATTAAGATTTATTTTAATGAATCCTCATATTTTTTTGAAATATCTACATGAAATACATTTATATGTTTAGTATGTTTTAGGATTATTTAATTTAAAATATAATATAGAAAGTTTTCAGTAGGATTAGATTAGATTAGATTATATTCTAGAGGAAGGGATTTGTTCAACCCCAGGCACTGCGATCGACTGACCTATTGTGCAACTTACTTCTTAAAATACCTAGTTCAGCAGATTGGTGTCCCTAATAAGTTCCAACAACCCACTGACTAGCTCACTCTGCTGAAGATCCCTAGGGTCTTGGAAACCAAAAACTCCTAGCCTCCTACTAGCAAGAGCCTCACAATCAGTATGTGACCTGCAGTTTCCTCCTCCTTCCTGCACAATCTACACACGGTTTCTCCGTGGTACACACCTATCCTGTTAATGTGCACCCTCAGACCACAGTGCCCTGTTATGAACCCCATGATCCTCCTGAGTTGTGCTCTGCCCAGGACATCTGCTGTCCCTTTGATTCCTCCAGACGGAACTTTGCTTAAGAGGTGTTTACTATGGAAATGCCCATGAAGGTTGTCCCATCTTACCTGGTGTTGACATGTAATCTACCCATTAATAGCAAACCTGGCCAACAATAGAGAAATCCCTAAAGCCGGCTCAGGTCCGATAAACTCAGCTGCAGATCCAAGTCCAACCAATCGGTCTGCCTCCTCATTACCCTCAACTCCCCTATGCCCCGCAACAAAGTGAAGAGTTACCCAGTTATCCCGGGACAGAATGTCGAGGTTCTTCCTACACTCCCAGACTGGCTTGGACTGTATTTTAGGACCCGCAAGTGCTTTTATTGCCGCCTGACTATCGGTATGAATATGAATACATGCCTTTTTGAAGCCCCGATCCAAGTTCTCCCGAACACAGTCATTAATGGCCTTCACTTCAGCCTGAAATACTATTGTATGCTGTCCCAGGGTAATTACTTTCTTTAACCATGGTCTCAGACTATACACCCCAGCACCAGAGCCTGATTTTGTCTTGGAGCCATCTGTATACCATACTATGTCTCCAGGTTTTTCCAACACATGATCTCTCCCCTCAAAGGCTAAGTTGACATCAAATGGTCTAGATACTATGTGCCGTTTAACCATCTGATCAGGCCCCATCATCAAGATTAGGTCAAAGATCTTGTCTGTGATTCTAGCATGCCCATAAATAGAGGGCAGCCAGCCACCACCACCCTGCAGTCTGTAAACTGCTTTACGTGCCTCCCCCATGACAAAAAGGTCAATAGGGGGAAATCCAAGAATGATCTCCATGGCTGCCGTTGATGCAGTGTCCATACAGCCAGTGATACACAGGCAAGCCAACCTCTGCAACTTAGTCAGAGACTCTCTGGCCCCCCTCTGCTCGACCTTAGTCTAAGTATTAACCTACTGTTGGAATTATCAGAGGTTGTCTTGGACTATACAACTCAGGCCTGAAAGTCTTATGTAGGTTCATTTTGTATGCTTGGTTCATTTGACTTTACAAATTTTTTTTAAATACAATATACTAAAATCCCTTTTATGAGAATCTTTACAGTATTTTTGATTACCAATAATTTTTTTTTATTACTGATACATTATAATTTTGTTTTACATGTAACAAAATATAATTTATAATTAAATTATATATATATATATATATATATATATATATGTATATATATATATATATATATATATATATATATATATATATATATATATATATATATACAATTTATTAGTAATTATAATTATAAATGTTAATAAAAAAATGAACTATTTTTTAGTACTTGCGACCTCAGGATAGACTAAGGGATTCTTAATTGAAAAGAACCTTTCTTTGCTTATAACATCTTAAAATGTGTAACTCAGGCTTCTAAGTAGAGTCATTAAAATCTTATGGGGCTTGATAAAAATAGTGGTTTAGAAAATTGCTCACGTTTAACAAATTATTAAATTTACAATGATTTAATTTTCTTCTTTGATAATAAAAGAATGTATTTACTGAAATCAAGGGCAGATTAAAGAAGGGTTAACACCCCTTCCGAGACAAGAAATAATATAAAAAATATAAAAGATCCTATTTTGCTTCCACAAAGTGGAAGTATATGCATAACTATATACTGTAGTTCCCCGTAATCCATCCTTGCGCATAACTACAAAATATTAATTTTTGTTAATATATATTTATAGTTTGTGTTCAGTTTGTGCTCAGTGTGTAGTCACAGTTCAATTACTGTAGTTAACAAGCTATTCCCAAGTTTTGATAATCTATCATTGAAGGTGGACTTGTTAAAATCAAGAGCAAGACAACTGTTGGTATGTGATATGAGATATACAAAATTTTCTTCATACTTTGTCATATACAGTACTCTTGACTACCAACCACATATTTAATTAATTGTTTAGTATATTTTACAATAATAAACATACTATTTGTATTTAAAATTACATAACATAATTTCTGTTGCTTCTCAGTATTGTTACTGATTCATAAAAACTGATTCTTGGTACAGCTAGTTCAGAAAATCAGCCATGTGATTGAAGAAGGGCTAGAAAAGAAAATATATTCAAATATTTTCCTAGATGTTGCTCAGTCGTTTATAATAATATGGCTCTTTAAACTGCAGAATAAACAATAAAGACATCCCCAGGCAATTACATGAACTACTAAACTGTAACATCTGTGACAGATATTTTATAGTTAAATATGGAAAGAATACTACAGCTGAGAAAATAAGAGCAGAAATCCCACAAGGTAATGTATTAGGACCTGTACTGTACATCTTGAACATGAGAGACTTGCCAGAACCAGTGGGAAAATTTGCAACATTTTCTAAAACAACAATACACAACCCAAACATTTGTTGGGTGATGCAACATTTGCAGATGACATTCTGATTATGGCAATAGCAGATACCATTGAGGAGTCAACCAGCATGTTACAAAGTGCTTTGAACGAAACATTAGTCAATGGACTAAGTAAGAAGTGGAAAATGAAACTAAATAACACAAAATATCAACTTTACAAAAAAATCAATATATTTTAATAACTATTTACATATAACAGGTTCCTTATTGAAACACAGCAATGTACAGAGAATTTTGCTAAACTTCATTGGAAAACATTGTGAAGAAAAGGGTGAACTAAATCTCAAGTTTGGACTATGTACTGGCTTCTTGGTTGATAATATAGCTGCCTCGGTGGCCTAGTTGATAGCGTACTGGTCTTTCGCCCCGAGGACACGGCTTCGATTCCCAACCAAGGCTTGGCATTTTCATACGCTATAAATCATCCCATCATCTGCATTAGCCCAAGTGTGCACAATAGTCTGACATTAAACACACAAAAAAAAATCTTGGTTCATAAGCTGAATTTAGCTTACAGAATAAATCACTTGTTTAAAAGCAAGTGCTAAAACAAGTATGAACCAATGGACCGATATGAACCAATGGCTCCAGGCTCTGGCTGTGCTACCAAATCAAATAGTGGTATTCTGACCCCCCCTCTTGTACATCAGGAAAGACAACCTACACAGTGAATTTTTTGGATTAACTGTCTCCTCTCTGTTGCTTGCAAAACAGCTAATCTGCAAATAAGGGTAACCAGTGGACAAAGTGGGGTAATCACCTATCAAAAAGTGAACATTGCAAGTGAAGTTGCTAAATAGACTAAGCTAAATGTAACAATTACTTATAAAAAAATAAAATACAAATGTGTTTCTAATTAATTTCACAACAGAAGAGCCTAAAACTGACTCTTTGTAAAAGTACTATAAATCATTTAGGTTCACCTTTTATGAAAGTTAGCAAGTTATATATATATATATATATATATATATATATATATATATATATATATATATAAATATATATATATATATATATATATATATATATAAATATTATATATATATATATATATATAAATATATACATATTGATGTAGTGTCTTTTAAAATATTAGAATATACTTAAAATTTAGATTGTGTTTTTAATTAACTCATTTTTTGAGAAGTTCTGTTTGCATGTAATTTTTTTTCAATTTGTAAACTGTAGCTTTTGCCTAGCCATATCCTCTTTAGATCTAATAAATATAACGCATCTGTTTGGATATATCAAAATGAACTTAACTCTTACTACACAGTAGACAAATGTATGTTTCAACCGGAGTAAACATTCTTAAGATCATAAGAAATCATCTAATTCACATTATTGGTTCTGGACCAGAGATGAAGTCACTTTTACTGTTTTGTTGATACCAAATTCCTAACTCCCAACAGCTGCCTGTATAGATAAGAAAGATGTGTTTTTCATCTTCAGCCATAATTTCTAACATTATATTAGCGCTGTTGATAAATATTTTTGGTGCAGTGAATTGTTGAGCGTTAAGGCTCCTAGACGACTATGTGGCAATGATCAGATGTAACTTATTAGCTAGATCTGCGTATTCAGACGGACATGACTTGGCATTCAATTTTATAGAGATCACGGTATGATTTCGATCAGAATGTGTCTTGCTTAATTTGCTCGCTGATTGCAAAGCAACTTCTTCACACATGACAAAAAAAATTATTGAATATCTAAAAGTACACAACATTTTGTATGATCTATTCCATCCCAAATATAAAAATATTAAAAAGAAGAAGAATGTTATGGATCAAAGTATAAGAAGTATTAAACTGTGTTTAATTATATTGTATTGAAATTGATATCTTATATTATGATAGCTATAATATAGTTTAACCTATAATACAAAACTTATAATTTTAAACTGGTTCAGTGTCAGATATATCTATATTTAAAAAGTTCACAATTATAATTATTTACTTTTAATTTAGTGCAATAATAAAAGTTAATAATTTTAATTGAGCTTTTATTTTGATTATTTTAATTGATCACTCTTAATCACTGGTTACTAGTTCACTTTCAGAAATATTTATGTACTTATACACTCAAAGTTACCATTTGTACTGTTATCTAATGTAATAAAATACAAAAATTAAAGTTTATTCTTTTTTTTCAGTTTGTATCTCAGCTTGTTTACTATCATAAAACTTGTAGTAATCTTGTACAAACATTAACTTTTTTTAATACACTTCCAAAATTATGTTCCATATAATTTATAAAAGTTTTCTTTGGTAACATTCACAACTAAATACAAAAATTTATATTACTTTATTATGTCAGTGGATAGTTCATTCAAAATTTTGTTTATGCATAAATTATTATTTTTTAATTTGTATTTTACATTTTAATTATTATATATTTTCTTGATATTAACTTTATTTGTTATGAAGTAAGTATACATTTTGTGTTTCATTAGAATTATAAATTTATTCCGGATATTATTAATTCTCATGTTAAACTTGGATTGGTGATTTGACACTAACACTTAATTTGAAACGCTTTGCTTAGCTTGTATTGTGATGTCATCACAGGTCTTCCACGTTTTTATATCCTTTGTATCTTTTGCAACTTTTGACACCAAAATTTTATCTTTATCATTAATATCAGAATGTATAAATAATATTTAGCTTTTTTTATTCATTTTACTATTTCAAACATTTAATCCTACCATTATTTTATTTAATATTTATTCCATTCTTCTTTTACAAATCTCAAATCGAGTTATCCATAAACTTATTTGTGGTCTTCAGTCCTACCAATATGCAAATATGCAAATGTTAATACTGTCTGTGGTCTATAGTCTATTAAAGTTGGCTTTAATTTTGTAACATGATTTTAATTCGATAACCATCTATTCCCATCACCTTGTTATAGTTTGCCTGTATTATTCAACTGTACTTAAAAAAGTCACTTTGCAAGTTTTAAAATATTAACAGTAAGTTTCTAACGTATTTTTTATGTACAAAGTTTTGTTTATCACCTAAATTCTAGTCAAATTTATATAAATTTTTTTACTACACTTTCCAATGCACCAACAATATTTCTTCAAATTTTATAAACAATTTTCTAACCTAACTTTAAATTTGGCTATTTTTATGCGAGTAAGTAGTCAACTGATAATACCACTGATAAATTTTAATCATTACTACCAGCATAGCCCTCACATAAAATTTTGAATGTGGGAACAAAAATCTGAATAGGGCTTCTTATTATGGAATAAGTATGTGTTTTTTATAAAGTGGAAGAATTTATTCACTCTATGCTTAGAATAAGATTTATTTAATTTATTGGTTGATTTCACCATGAGTTAAGCATTAATTTTACTTTATAGCTAACAAATATTTTCAAAGAGTTTTTAATATACTACCAATAAAAAGTGTGTACACCCTGGTCTGTGTGAACACTGGGAATGGGAACTCCAGGTGCACTTAGGTCCCTTGTGGGACCATGATTACCAGTAGTGTTCTTACTGTTTTTATGTGATTATGTCTACAATTTTGAATTTTAATAGTGCTCCTGATTAATTATTTATGAATTTATTTTTCACTTTGTCTAAATTATAAGTTAACCCTATTCATATTAATGTTTGTTTTAATCTCATTACATCATATTTTCAAATAATTGTAGCCTTTTTTAACTATTCTGAATTATTATTATAACTTATACATTTATTCTTTTAGTATGTAAATGAAACAAATAGATAACAGTTTATAACTTCAAACATCAACCTTTCTAATTAATTACATTCTAAAATATCATTACAATACTATTATTATTATTATTTTTAATTGTATTTCAATATTCAATATATTTACAGAACCAAGTACAAGAGTACATTTCCAGTACTTACCTGAGGATCCTGATGATGAGCAGGGAGGTGTAAACGTACCTGACATCCAATCAGAAAGTAGCGGTCTGTCACCAGTTTTGATTGTTGCTGGATTGTGTTTATGTCTGGGAATTGTTGCCTTGGCACTGATAGTTGCCGTGATTTTTTATCAAAAGTAAGTTAAATTCAACTTAACATATAGGCCTACCTTGAAATTAACTTTTGCACAAGTAGTTTCACTTTCTCTTTATATTTTTGGAGTCAACTTAAAGCAGTGACCACTAGATGTTAACTTGCTTTCAATTAAATGCAATATCTTGATAACCTTCTATGATCTATCAAGATCTATCAAGATGAAGATGATTCTATCTTGATAACTCTGCAGTGGCAAAACGATCTTTAACTACTATATCTTTTATTTTTTGCTCGATAGGTTATTTTTAAGAGAAAAATATTATTTTTACTGACTTATCTCAATATTTTCAATAGTTGTGAGAAGGTTTTTTTTATAAAAATGTTTATTTTATCCCCTTTTAAAATAATTATGATACAGATAAATTTTTCCCCACCCCACAAAAATGTTGATGGTGCATTTTTTTGCTTCCAGCCTTGGCACCTCTGAAAAAAAATACACTTAGGTAAAAACTTGTCTAGAGTAAATCTGTCCTTGAAACAACTTTTTTACAAATATATTGTGTAAAATATATTTGCAGATTATTAGAACCACTGGAAACTGGTGGCGAGTGAAGCTGTTGCCTCAGGCTGCATTCATGGATGATATTAGTAAAATAAATAAACAATTCTTTACAATATTTAGAACTTAATAGAGGTTGTTATTTTGGCTAATGTTCATTTTTATAATTTTCAACTTTAAAAAACTTTTTTAAAACTTTAAAAAAAATATTATTTGGGAGTGGTGACTTGTTGAACCTTTTTCTGGGTGCTTTGACCCACACAGCAGCCTTGTACAAAATCAGTGATTATTCAAGCCTTGATAAGCCCATTGATTAATAATTTAATTACAGTGGGAATGTAAGACAAGCTTTGTATAATACAATAACAAAAATTGTGCCAATATTTTATGTAAAAAACAAAACAAAATAGCAAGTGAAATGATTTAGTTTATGTAGGTCTATTTAACCCTTTAAGTACTATCGTTTAGATAGTTTCACTATAAGAGGTCTTATAGACCGCAAGATTTATGGAAATAATTTTAAAAGAAAATTTGCTGTAACCTGATTTAAATGCACATGCACATGTTCTAAATTTAATCTGTTATTTTTTAAGATTGACAAACCAATTCTAGAATTTTTTTTTATGTGCAAGTAAAATAATAAAAGCAATTAGTAAGCCAAAGTGTTCAACATTTTTATATTTTATTTTGTACTTTTTATTTATTAAACAAAATTAATTTAGCACTTTAAAACCTGTAATTGATTATACATAGAAGAATATAATTGGTGTGAACATTATATACTGTATAATAAATTCTTATTTTTCTGACTCAAACCTTTGAAACTAAAATAAACTTCTATAATGTATACAAAAAACTTCAGCATCTAATATCAGATGGTCTGCTAGACTGCTTGCTAGTGGTGATAAAATACAACAATGTATACAAGTTATAAACAACTATTATTTACATCCTTTACAGCTTGCATACAATGAGTAACGTACGTATTATTGAACATAAACAAAAATAAAATTTAGCTATGTAATTTAGGGACAGCTTATAAAAATTACACCATAACAGTGACAAGTTCATGAAATACAATTATGTCATTTTATAAACTAAAAAAGAAAGTACTGTTATTAATGTTTCATCTAAGTTATTAAGCTTATTTTTTAAATAAATATTAGGAAATAATAAAGTAAATATTACAATCAATAAAACATTACAAAATTAAATTATCATGAAAAGCAATAACAGATAACAAATTTAAAGTACAAAAAACAAATTTAAAAATAAAAAATAAAAATAATTGAATAATAATTAAAAAGTAAAATATGAAATTATACATTAGAGTGGTCACTAATATTTTCCATATTGAGGGAAAAAATCTAATGAACACTGAAAATACTAAGGCAACTTAACAACTATCTATTATAAAATGTCACGCCTTCACAATCGTACGTTTCACAGATCGCAAAACATTATACATAAACTTACACAACTACTATCATAGGTCTCATTGACCGCAATCACGCTATTACTAGTAAACGCAAAAGACTGTAAGGTAGGATGGAGAACAATTTTTAATATTGAGGGCGGGGTGAGGGGTGAGCTGTTGATGTTGCTCTGCGGGCATACAGACCTCTGGTAGTACTTAAGGGTTAATCTATGCAAAAGGCTCCTCTTGACAGCTTTATTCAGTGAACTACCATTAATACAATAATAAAATCCAACTTTTGACAAATATATGCATAGCAATACAATTAGATGATAACTGCATGAAACATTACAATATGTCTTAGAATTATCTCAAAAATATTTTCTATACTAAAAAAAAAATTTTTTTTGATCATTTAGTATACATTATATATAAGTTGTAGTCAAAATTCAAAACAAGTCATGCTAGAAAATTCAATGCTATGTTATAATTCCAATTTTTTTTATAATTCCAAAATTTAACTCTAGTAAAATCTTTTTATTACAGGAGACGAAGGAGAACAAAAAAGTACCTTTATGCAGGAGGTCGTAGTGTCTTGACGTTTTCGAATCCCAACTATAATGCTTCAAGTTCTGATGTTGGTCATTCGTCAGACAAGAGGTCGCTTTTTTGGAGAAAACTTAAATATGACAAATCTCAGGTAAGATTTAATTCCTGATCTTTAGTCCCAGGTTTCTCCTTTTTCTTTCTTCAGGTGGACCTTAAAGATTTAAAATGGTATTATTGATAAACATTGTTGATCAACTATATCATTTTTTTCATTACAATTGTAAATACCTTCCATAAAAACATGTATATTTAATGTCTAATTAGTTTTGGTCATTATAACGTATTTCTAGTGTACTTCAAAATTATGAAGGAATAAAATTTATTTTAAATTTATAAATTTTGGATAATGTCAACAATTTATTTATTTTGAGAGGTAAGAAGTTTAATATTTAAAATATTCAAAATTCAATATTTTAGTTATGTTAAAATATCATATTTAAATACAAATTTGAAAATATTAAAATAAAGTTTTTTAAATATTAAAAATGTTTTAATTTCTTATAATATTTTTCATTGCATTTTTTCTTAATTCATAAAATTAATTGAATATAAAATCTTTATTTTATCTTAATTTTAATAAATTCATGTTATCAAGTATCTTGAATTCCAATTTGTATTTTTATTGCATTTTTATTGCAATTAGTTGCATTTTTATTTATTGATGAAGTGAATAAATATTTATGTGAAATATTTAATAATGTTTTGCTAAATTGAGAATATAATTTATAATGATGCTTGCTTACTTCTTAATATAAAAAAAATTAAAATATTTGGGCTGAAGGTGTTATTACGTCATTTAGGATTTAGGACAGGTCGTTTATAATGTCTGTGTAAAGTAAATCTGGTAAGTAATGATGTTAACGATTATATTGAAAATACCTAGTTCGTTTTTTCTTCACATTGGGCAGCCTACCCTCTCCTTCTCCTTTTAAACCCAAATATTAATAGCATGTATAACCAACGTCGACAGCAAGTGTTGGCAGCAATATTATCTGTAACTTTAATAAACATAACCTAAAATTTGAGACGTTGCAAACTTGCAGGTGTGTGTAAGGCTACAAAATAAAGTAATTGGTGCAAAAAATAGCATACATTTTTTTACTGAGCTTACTGATCAAAGTGGTATTAACATAGGTATATCATCATCATTAATATCAGTCCCATTGAGAGGATTTAGATGTCCCTCGCGGTACCCGAGTCTAACACACACTTACACTACACTTGCGACTTTAACACTTTATACTCACACTTACATTTAGGGTGGCGATAATAGTCTCAATGTGCTTTTCGCCTTAAAATATCACAAAAAAAAACAAAAAAAAAACATTAATATCAGTAACAAAGAAGCCCTGGTCGTTAGAATTTACTAAAATTTTCTGTCAGATTATATGAAGAGTTGTTTTATATACAAATTACACAGTGTATTAAATTTTATTATACACAGTGTATAAAAGCAATTTATAGTTCAAGACTGAACTGAAAGACTGATCATGACAGCAGTCATGGTTTATTATTACTTGTTATTTCTTTTTGTAAATTTATTGCAAATTAATTTATTTTATCATTAATTTGGTATATGGCTTTGCAGAGTTCAACCTCTGTTTTACAAATGATTTTCAACTGTAGGCCCTACATCTACACTGACAGTATTTAAAATGATACAGAAGTAAAACACAAATATCATTTTAAAAAAGTAATTACTTAATGAACGGTATTAAAATGTTTATTACATTTTTGCTTTCAAGATCTATTTAAAAATGATGGTGATGTTAGGATCCGGGTTCGATTCCCGGCGAGGGCTTGGCATTTTCATACGCTATAAATCATCCCACCGTCTGCATTAGCCCAAGTGTGCACATTAGTTGTACTATTCAGTATTTACAATGCTTCTTGTACTATTCATTTGGCAGACTAATTAAGACTAAAAAAGTCTGTAATTTTGAATTTTTTAGTTAATTGAATGGAAAAAATATACAAATATAAACAAAAAATCTTCAAATTTTTGATTCTTTTAATCTCTTGCAGTGTGCATTAATTGTCCTAGTATAGTGAAAAGGTAAAAATAAAAAAAAATTAAAATGCATGTTTTAGGAAAGAGTTTATGATATAAACAGTGAGTCTGACAAACAAACATCAAGTCCGGAAATTGTCTCTTTAATACCAGCACCTGCTTCACCTTCTAATGTAGACTGCATGTCCATCACTCCGGAAGGCGTTGACAATCCATCAATGAAAGCAGGTTGAAACCTTGTGTGTACTGTTTAAACTGAACCCAGGTACTTTCCTATCGGAACCTTTTGTCGGGTCGTTGTCCGTCCCTCGGCAAACCCTACCCATCCTAGTATTAAATTGTTCATTTTGTGATAAAGATCAACCAAAGATTTGAATTGGCCATAGTTATGCCTACCCTCGTTTTTATTATCTAGTTATAAGTGTTCCAAGTCTTGATCTTATGTAGATATATTTTGTGGTGAATGTATAATTTATTACAATGGGGAATTTAACTTGTTTTTATATATTTTTTTAAGTTAGATTGTGTAATTATTTGTTTATTTAAATGTAGAAATTAGATATTAATATATGCCCATTGAATATTTTTAAATTTAGAATTTTATTTTTTTAACTGTTACACTATATACCTGATTTGACCTAATTGGGATGATAAATGTTTGAATGTGCCTCTCTTAATTTAAAAACGATATCCACGTTTAATACTTATAAATTTTATTTTATTTTTCATTGATTTTCACCTCCTATAATTTTTACATAAATGTTCCTGAAAGTCTTTTACACATAACACAAATTGCATGCATGTTTTAAAATGTGTAAAAGTATAATAAATTTGATGGGGGGTTTAATAAAATTTAATTACTCAAGGAGCTTAAAATTTGGACACCATATTAATTTCTTTTAAATTTATGTGTAATTGTTCACATACACATATAGCTAGCTTTATAGATAATAGATTCCTTGAATATTTCGGGATTTAAAAAAAATTTTAATCACCCTCTAAGTGTTTTATCAACTGTTATTAGAAATTAGGTGTATTTTTTAATAAAATGTTTTAAATTAATTGAAAATGTGAACAGATAATTTAATGAGTCGATTTGTATATACATATATTATAAATATTTTTATTTATTAGACTATAATATTTTATGCATGTAAATTTAGCAGAGATAAATTTTAAAAGTAACGTTAATGAATTTTAAGTCAAATTATTTTTTAACACAACTCATTCTGTTTGTGTCCATTGCTCAAAATACATTATGTTATATTGTGAATGTTTATTTTATAATTTGAATATAATAATTTCTCAAAAATTGAATAGGAAATACTGTACAGTAAATAAATGGTTTAACTACACTTTGTTGTGAAATAAAAGTTCAAATTAAAAAAATGTATTATTTATTAAGCATTTCTTGTTGAAATTAATAACACAGTATTTTAGTAATAGTTTATTATGACAGTAATAAACAAGGAACGTATATTTGCAGTAGAATGATCTGACAATTTATAAAACTGCATTATTCTTAAAATTAGTTAAATATTTATATTCACAAAACTGAAAAAAGTTGCTATAGCAAATAAGTAAAAATAAATTTTAATGTTATTTTATACAAAACTAAATTATATTTATAGTTATTTAAAAGTTGATGGTTTTTACAGTAATTTAAAATTCCATGTATTTCACACAATGAAAATAATTCGGTCGTTGATTAAATGACTTGGTCTTTTAAGAACCCCATGGACCCTGACTGAAAACTGAACTCCCAGTATTATTATTTCAGTATTATAAGTAAGTGAGTTAATTAATAACTAATGTTTATTGTTAAATATTTTTACTATCTCAAATTAACGGACTCTCATAAAATATTGTTTTAAGTTTATGTTTATAAGCTGAAAACAATATTTCTTTAAAATTTTATAAACACAGATTTTTTGACACTTACTAATATTCTGTAGAAAACTTGTAGAACCAGAAATGGTGAATTAATATCCTCAAATTGAACATGGAATGTGGTTAATTAGTTTATGAACATTGAATTTAGTTTAGATTGTTGTATTAATTCAAACAGCTTTGCTGCCTAAATGGATTAATGAATTGTGTCAAAAATATGGTAATACATTTTTAGAGTAAATGAAGCTTAAACATTTGTATTAGAAAATGAAGAAATGAATAATTTCCAAATTACATAATTTTTTTATACGAAAGTAACTCCTTAAAGCATACTTTTTTTAATGGTTTTGTTAAGAAATATTAATAATAAACTGTAGTCAATAATAGAAAAAAATACTAGCATATTTTATGGAATAACTCAATATAGTTTTATAAAAGAGTTTAAGGTTGTATTAGTCTATAGTTTTTAACACAAAACTAAGGGGAAAGGTTCTGCCTAATAATATGAACTATAATAAAAGAAGTACTTCTAAAATGGTCAATGAGTACTACAGAATTTAAACTAATTTAACCATTTTTCATGTTATTTAATATTTGTGAAGAAATGAAACTGGTTTCAAGTACTGAATTTGACTCGTTGGCTGTGTTTCAAATATATAATAATTTATAATGTCTATACAGGTGATAAATAATAATATAAAAATAATAGACTTATTAAATATAAATTTAAATTTTACATACACTATTGTACGTTTGTATTGTTTGTACAGTTCCTGGCAGAATTACTTTCCTTATATATATATATATATATATATATATATATATATATATATATAATCAAAAATCATACTCAAAGAATAAAAGAATAATTACATTACAATAAATAAAGAGCAATATTTGGTTTCACTTTCTTAAAATACTTTCTCCTAAAGTTTGTTCCTGTACAGCTCTCACTTAGTTGTGATTTTAATGTTTTAAAGATTTACATATTTTTATATACTGTACTTGAGGAACGGAAGTCACAAGGAACTTACACAACTGATTCATCACTGCAGAGTGAAAATACAATTTTAGTTAAATTTGATTTATGTGGCTTCAATTTGTTGAAGTCAGATGCAAAAACCAAAGTAGATTTTAATAAATTGTGTAAAATATTGCTACATTTTTTCAAGTTAAATTATTTATATTATTTAATTGGGATTAAATATTTATGTGAAAATGTCAAAGATATTTCAAGTTGGATGAAAAAAAAATCTGAAATGCCTAATTTGAAAAACACAACTTATCAAACTGTATTCATATAGTAAGTTTATAATTCAAGGCTACATACCAAATTTGAAATTAATTAAATTTATGACGAGAATAACTTAAAAAATCCAAAAACAGCAAGAACGTTTTTTTATTTTTTCAATTTACCTCTTTATTTCAACTTTGGTACAGCGACTTGAATTAGTACATCCACATATTTTTCTTTTTAGATTTTCTAGTTTTTTTCAGTGTCTCCTGAACTATCAAATAGTTCCATGTGATAGTGACCTATTTATGTTTCGTTTGGTAAAATATTTTAAAGCCACATTTGAGCTTATTTTATGAAAATCTTTAAAACAATTCATGAATGTTTTATTTCGTGTAATTCCTATTAGTTTTTGTATAAGAAAAGCTTATAAAAATTGTAAAAGTTGCAAAATTTCCCCGAGGTATTAGCTTGGTCAATATTCATCTAACCTCCAGCTCTGCATAAACACACATAGCATGTAGAAAAATGCTTGTACTAACAGATAAAACTACATTTTTGGACTCAGGATGAAAACAAGTATGTTCACTCAAATCTTGAAGTAAAACATTTGCAAAATCAAATATATGTCATCTATATGTTTCTTACAGTGAGAAATAAATAAATAATACTGTATTTATCACTACAATATTTTATATATTTTTGTAAGAAATATTTTAAGTGCCTCATTATGCTGCTTAGTAGTCCAATAGACTATCAGTCTGTAGCCGTTTGGTTTTTTTAAGTTGCACACACAGGTACATAAATAGCGATATGTATCTCTAAAAATGTATTCCAACTTTATCCAAACATCTCCCATTCACAATCACATTACTGACTCATTCAGAAAAAACCCACATAAAAAAGTACCTGTACTGACATATATTCTGCCAGACCCTGTATATGTGTACAAGTGTATGTTTTTAAATTTTAATTGGTTAGGCCTAATGTGACAGTTTGACATTATTTTATGGTTTGTACAAGTTTTTATTGATGATTTCTGCTTTATGGTCTGAACTAATTTTTTATTGTATACTATGCATTCTAATATAAACTGTTGTAAAGTTTTTGGGTATTAATTTTGCATTTTCTTAATAGTTGTTGTACAACTTCAATAAATTAGCGTTACAATATTACATAACATATGTGATGCAGTTGTTAAATACTACACTTACAAATATGACTTATGATTAATTTGAAAGAAGTTGAGTTGATAAAAATATTTATTGAATTTTTTTGAAATACATTTTAATAACAAGTCCCTAATAATTAATTAATATTTTGTAATTAGAATTTTTCTAAATTTTTTAATTACAATTTATATCTGAAACAAATTTAAAGTATTTACTAATATTTTAAGATTAAATAGTATGAACGTATTAAATTCTAAATGATTTAAATCTAGGCCTGATATTATATTTTTAAACAATGTACTCGAATACTATATTAAAATTAGTTTTTAATGCAATTTAGTGAATCAAACCTAGTCTAATATTATGGTGCAAACCTGAAAAGTCAAAGGACAGTTGCTCATTTTAAATAATAGTGACATGATTTATGAAAAGAAGTTACATGGTTAAAATAAATAAAATATTTCATTACATACATTTATGTTACAATTGCTTCTGAAAATATTTGATAAAAATAATTTGAAATCTATCTATAAAATTGTTTTGCAGACAAACAAAAAGTACAGAATTTTTTAATTTGCTAATTTAAAAACACATTCTATTTACAAAGTAATACATAATATTAAAAAAATGTTAATAAAATGTATTTAATAAGAAAGAAAATGTGTTATTTGCATCAAACACAGACTTTATACTACATTTAGAGAAAACCAAATTTTATAACTATCTTACATACAAATTACATTTACGTTATTTCACCTTTATTGTTCAAAATATAATAATTTCATTTTCAGAGACATTTGATTTATGCGACTAAGCTACTAACATGAGGCCTTAGTAAAGAGAAACCGTGTTACTGACCTAAAAACATTTAACTAAAAAATTATTTCAAACTGAAGTTGTTTTCCTGCGACCCAAAATATTGTTAAACCAAAGCTGAGCACACTAGGCCTGTTGATTGTTTAATATTTTATAAATGTCTCACATTCATTGTACAGAGTGTCGCGCTGCCGGTTACAACTTTTGTAATAGGTAACATTTGAATAAAAAGTTAGTTTTAGAGGTATTCTGTGTATAGTAACATAAGAGAAGTGTGTGCATGAGGACATGTTTGTGTGAGTGTATGTACCTGTAAAACAAGTTTTGTATTATTGATTTTGAGACAGACTTTGAATGTTTTTTTTGTTGTTCTTTTATTTAGGTTACTCTCTTAACATTGGATAAACTCCACAAAACATAGATGACAATAACTGAAAATGATTCTCTTTTGTATTTACAGTAATAGCCTATCGATTATTGTTTTTGAGAAAAATATTGTTTTAAGCTTTCTCTTTGTCAATGAATTTGTTTTGCCGGAATGTCTGCCATCAGTTTCAACTTTCACAGTATTCAACCATAGCTTGTCTGCTTGTGGTTACCACAAAATTCCCAATTGTCTGATTTTGTTTTGTCTTGTTCTTGGAATTAAACCACTGTTATCAGGCTCTCATAATTCCGAACATAGATATTAAATTATGGGTATATTTTTTATTTAACTTCTTGCGTTATTATTTAATACTGATATTGTTTAGTAAAATTGTAATGTTTTAAGAAAATTATGAGTATTTTTTTAATTTTAATTTTATATAATTATAATTCCATGATTCCACAAAAGTTAATAATTTATTGTTTAAATTCAAATTTTCACATAATTAACTTTAGTAATATAGTAGTTAGACTTTTATAAAAAAATATAGAACTATAATTTAATACTGCACCTCACAATTGATAAATATAATTGAAATTATAAATGGTTATAAAATTAACAATAACTTCACATCCACAATTGGTCACAAACATCATACCCGACTGTGATATTACTGCCAAGTACATACTTTTAGGAATTATTATAATACAATTTATGATTTCATATATATTTGTATTAAATTCAAAATAAATTAAATATAATTTTAATAATTAGCATTGGCGCCACCAGTTATTTTTGTATGGCGGTACAATCATTATGGAATTAATATTCTTAAAAGCGACCTCTCTATGGTGATTTTAAAAATCTCTAAAAATTGTGTTTTAACGTTACGTTATATGTAATTAAATGCATTTGAAAAATCCCTCTCCAAGCTTCTGAGCTAACAAAAAAACGTTTTCTAAGTCCAAAGGCTTAAATTAGGTTTTAACAAAATTACATGACAATGTAAAAGACAGTACATTTATATCAAATGTGTCATTAAAGTATTTTAAATTTATTAGTTAAAGTTGATTTGAATGTTTAATGCAAGCACTCAAAGTCTGTCGGTTCTAAATATAATTCCCCTCAAACCATATTTGACTAACAAAATGCTCATGAGAAATGCAAATACATTATTGTTTAGATAAATTAAGATGAAGGGAGTAAATACCTTGCAAATAATTTTTACAAATATAGCTACGAAATATTAACATGTTGTAAGAATTTACACCATCTGCATTTTATTTTATTAACACTATTTAGTGATTCATTAAAATCAATATTATTCAGTAAATCATATATATTTTATAGTTTAGGATATTTTTTGAAGAACAGCACAATTTGTGGTTTTAATCCGGGCTCAGATTGTTAACACAAATTGTTAAAAAAAAGTTGGTTAAGACAATATTTACTATTTTTGTTAATATCGTTTTGTTGGTTTTTAAACTAAATTTAGGATTAAAAGATCCACAGTTTGAAAGTATAATAATGTAATAATTATTTCAATTAAAATTATTCATATATTTAAATTTAAATAAGATGTTTACAAATTAATGTTAAATTTTAACTTGGATAAATTATAAGCGAAATCATATTTTAATGTTTAAAAATAGTTGTGTCAATTACTGTTACATTTATAGTATAATTTTCGTTTATGTTGCACACGCAATTGTAATATAAAATTGTAATCTAATAATTCAGAAATTAACTTGTATTGTTCAAACGATTTTGACAATATTTCATAGAGAATATAAAGCTCTGGTAACAGTTTACAATAACAAATTATAATTTTTATGTATTATTATAACAATAATGTAAGGATTTAATGTAAGTACAGAAAAAATAACAAACAAAAATAATGTTATGGCAAAACTTGCTCTTATAATTATTTTTTGATTGTTTCTTGTTAGTAAAAAAATATCAATTTTAAAATGAAAAACCTTAGAAGTAATAAAGTTAATTTCTAATTTAAATTTTAAAAAAATGGTTACATTATTCAAAAATGCTGAGAATGTGAACAATTTAAGCAAATATTCTAGTACAAACTAGGAATACCAGTGTTGAACAAACTTGCGTTTAGTATGTACTTAGTCTACTCTTATCCTTTTTTTTTTTGAAAAATGATGTTTTGGTTTTATAATGAGAATAGAAGCGAACAGTGGAACACTGATTGTTTTAGCAGAATGTTGTTCAATTCTTAAAATATTTGTTACAGGCGGATAATTTTCTTAAATTGTTTTCTTTTATCTTACTTGTGGCTTAAAATACAGAGAAGCAATCAACGCTCCAACTGGTTTTTCAACACAGTTGAAATATTTCTGGTAATATGAAATGTGAAAGTAAAAATACATTTCAGCTGCAGGATTAATTTATTTTAAAAAATAAATCAGTGATGCCTGCAATGAACTAACAAAACTATTTAAATTTGCTGATAGCTTTTTCAAAATGAATCCAGATAAAACTAAATTCTATCTTTGACAAGTCAATGATTTATATTAATTTGTTGGAGTAGACTTAATTTAACAAATTTTATTATGCACAGATGAGATCTGACAGTGTTCAGTGATATAAAATATTTTATTGGATTCAATAGAAATCGTACTAACAAATTCAAAATTTCAATATCTTTTTTCTGTAAAAAATTAAAAATGGTTTTATTTTTTTATAAAAGTTTTTATAGAAATATGAACATAAAGTTAAGATATTCAAGTTTTTTTTTAAATTAGTCAAAAAAAGAAGAAGAGCAAGTTAATCAAATTTCCCTACAGGAAAGATAGATTCAGTTTTAACAATTTTTATTTCAATCACATCTATTTAAATTTTAAATAATATATTATTATAGGGTATTTTGTAAAGATTTAAATTTAAAACTTTATTATCATAAAAGTGCAAATGTAATTGTTGCATATACGTAATGATAAACACGTTTTTTAACAAAAATTGTAAGCTTTATGTCTCTATTTGTTTTGGAGCAATGGTTTCTATAACCACGATAAATACAATTTAACAATGTATTTACATTATTTCTTAAATCAGTTTCATGTTTTATTGTTTTTTTTAATATAACCATTGATCGAACTGTTTCGTAGCATGAAAATCGAAATCGTTAATCAGTTTATAATTCCCCTGGATTGATAAATTGATTAAACAATTTCCGACAAAGTCAAGGTAAATAACCTAATTAATTTAAAAATAGGCAGTATGTTTCTAGATAATAAATAAAACCAATATTTTGTGCCAAAATTAGTATCATTACGTGTGAATAGTGAATTGTTGTAATGTGTTATATTGACTTATGTATTTTGATTTGTATTTAAAGTTAAGGTAATCGGAACTTTATTATAATAAGGGTTAAAAAATGTAAAATAAAAGAGAATAGATTTTGGTGAGCATTCAATGTTTTGGCCACCTTATGTATGTGTAAACTATTTTTGAAGAAAGACTGTGAATAAAAAGATACATTTATGTCTCTATTTTGATTTTTGATTTTATGTTTCCTAACTAAATGATTAATTACAATTGACTGCAGTTAAAACCCGTTTCGTTAATCACAGAAACGTTAACATAAATGATTCTGTATTTTAGAATTTTAATTTTAAAAATTCTAGTTAATCTAAATTTAAAGCTGCGTATAACGGTAACATAAATTTTCAAAAAGTATAACGTAAAGTTATTAATATTTTGAGATTTAAAATGCTACAATTTTGAATGGATTTTCCGGGTAAGAAACTTGTCCAAACTATTATCGAAATCGATTTTTGTGCTTGGAAAAATTTCGAACGTGATACTACTGACACTTACACAAAAGATCATAAATTTATGTGTTACCAAATGGTGGCTACAATAGTTCACTTTCTTATTGAAATTATCTAATTAGGATTATGACCTATTCTTCCCGTCAGTGGTCTATCCACTCACCTCGTAAAGGATACCGCGGTTTCGAAATTCTATCGTTTCATCTTCAGGCCGTGATACAAAATGTTAAATTCCTCTGTCGAGGTCGTCACAAAGCCAAACAAAACATTAAAAACATACATCACAAACACTGAGCACAATTAAACGATTAAAATATTTACGATGGAATTCGGCTTGACCAAGCGACGCGCGCGACTCGTACGTCGTTACATTCCGGACAAGCCGATTAATTTAAGTGTTAGAACATCCACCTTACTCACCAGACCTTGCACCATGTGACTTCTATCTGTTCCCTAAGGTGAATTCTGCATTAAAAGGGATGAGATTTGAGTTTGTGGAAGCTGTAAAAGTGAAAGCGACAAGAATCCTGAAGGAGTTGACAGAAGATGACTTCCAGCACTGTTTCCAACAATGGAAAATTCGCATGGAGCTTTGTAGGGATAGAGAATGGGTGTATATTGAAGGTGATAATAAGTAATTACGTAAAATGAAAATAAATTTTTGTACAACGTCAGTCTCGTTATTTAATAGCCACACCTCGTATTTACCAAATGCCATCTTTACTCAGGGACGGCCCCCTGAGTGTGTAGCCTTTTCGAGGATAACTAAATCATATTTATATAATAAAGAAAATGAAATACAAAAAGTGCAAGAAAATTACATGCTTACATCAAATTTCGTTTGAAACGAGATATTGTAATGCTCTGTTCAGGCTTTTATTTTAAAAAAACTATTTTCTGTATTGAAATATATATACTACAATGACTCATAAATTTGTGATTATTTCAAACTGATCGCATTTCGATTTATTTTTTAAACATGTTTTCCTTTCCTTCCAACTACCGCCCTCACACCAACGACTACTCTTATTCAAAAGGCTGTGTTTACTTAAAACTTTCATAGTGCGAAATTTCGCACGACCCTCCTGGTATTGGTTATTTTTAATTTAAAAAATATAAACCCTTGTGCGTGTGTCTTGGCCTACAAACATTTTACAGGCGCTCACTGTCACGCACTAGATACAGTGTATTGAGGGCCGGGATTACCATTTTACCACCTCCAGGCTGTTTTTATAGGTTAAATTTTAACGCTTTTATTATATTTCTACATCATATGACCCCGATGAACAAGTGCACACCTTGATAAATTAGACAACTCCAGAAGTAGATTATTGTCAGCAACCACATGACACAAATACAGCTACACAAATATCAACAGTGAAGTCAACAGAAAGTAGTTGTTCATCAGTTTTTGGTAGGCTGTACATGACGCATATTCTGGCACAATATACGCGTATGTACATATTTGTAGATTTAAAATATTAAAAATTGTAATTTTTTAATTAAATAAATTGTACATTATGTGTGAATTCACTAAGCAATGCACGTTATAAATAAAGAAATTAGGTTACTGAAATTTAAAAATACAACGATAAGATGTAAATTTAAGTGCTTTAATAAATAACACTCATTGTATTGGGACGCGGCAGCATTCCGTCCAGCCAAGTCGTTCAAGTTGCCGCAGTGTATGTATACGTAAGGTGACGATTTGCAGTATTCTAGTAGCTGTAACTTAAATACGAAAACTTCTATAGAGTTGGCAGTAACTTAAAGAGCGTAACGAAGTGGTATTTTTAAATTTGAAAGTCAATAGAGTCAAACTATAGGAAAAACGTTCTGAAAAAGGCACTTACATATAAGCATTTTTCTTCTTCAACATTGACATCACTGTAGTCTAAACTATTGAACATGACTCGTTGATATTCTTTGAAGATGACTCGTTTTTTTCGTTTTGTTTGCACGAGGTGATTTTTGCGTTAAAAAATAAGTAGGTTTACTTTTTAAAAATTGCAAAAAAGAACGCTAACATTTAGTAAGTTTACACAACTACCGCATTAACTATTGAACTAATACTGATGAACGAATATTCGTTGATTGTACTATGTGCTTTTGCTTAAGTAGAAAAAAGTATTAAAAATTATTAAATTGCAAAAACCGTTAGTAAAATGAAAAAAGAGGATTAAAATTAGAAACACTGACGCTATTACAGCTTAAACTACTAAACCAATTTCCATCAAAGATCGGTAATTTTATTTGTCATGATTGCAATATTTGCTTCTTGTAAAAAACAAATATGTATACAAATAATTAAGTTTACAATTATGGCATTATAATGAACTACCAAAACATTTTATTGATTTTGAAATTTTGTATCTTTACTGGAAAGCTGATTTATAAAAGATGATTTGTTACCGTAAGTTTTATATATACAAGGTGTTCAGAAAGTAACGAGAATTTTAATTTTTTGAACAAAATATTTATTTATTCTTCTACGTTGATGTTGTCGCCTTCAAAATAGTCCCCATTGGAGATTATGCACTTGTGCCAGCGCTTCTTCCAATCCTCGAAACACTTCTTAAACTCGATCTTTGAGATAGCCTTCAGTTCTTTCAGCGATGCGCTTTTAATGTCATCTACGGCTGTAAAACGACGGCCCTTTAAGGTTCTCTTTATTTTTGGAAATAGGAAAAACTCACACGGAGCCATGTCTGGCGAATATAGAGGCTGGGGCATCGTTACAGGGCTGGGGCATCGTTGGCCAAAAATTCACAAACAAGCAATGAAGTGTGAGCTGGTGCATTATCGTGGTGCAAAAGCCATGAATTGTTTTCCCACAGATCCGGACTTTTTTTCGGATTGCTTCACGCAAACGGCGTTGAACTTGTAGATACTCCTTATTGACCGTTTCACCTGGTTGCAGGATTTCATGATGCACTATGCCAATATTATCGAAGAACACAGTGAGCATAACCTTCAGGTGCGACCGCACTTGTCGTGCCTTTTTCGGTCTTGGCGAGCCAGAATGCCTCCACTGCGATGATCGAGCCTTAGTTTCGACGTCATATCCGTAAACCTATGTTTCGACACCTGTTATAATACTTTACAGTAATTCTGCACCGTCGTTGACTTCATTTGGTGATTCCTGAGCAACTTCCATTCGCCGCTGTTTTTGTTCAAAATTCAACAATTTTGGAACGAATTTTCCTGCCACGCGTTTCATACACAAAACATTGGAAACAATGTCATGACATGATCCAATCGATATGCCAACATCATCAGCGACCTCTATAATTGTGATTCGGCGATTGTTCATAAGCATTTCTTTCACTTTTTCCACGTTTTCATCGGTTGTTGATGTGCTGGGGCGTCCAGGGCGTTCGTCATATTCAACGTCTTCAGGCCTTCTTGGAAACGCTTATACCACTCGTAAACTCTTGATTTACTCATAGCAGACTCACCATAGGCCTTTATTAATATTTCACACACTTTGTTACACTTTATTCCATTTTTTACGAAAAATTTGATACAAATTTTTTGATTCATTTCTTTTAACAAATGAAAATCGCCGAGCTCATAACCTTAGTCTAAACTTAGTGGCTGTCACAGACAAAGTCAATAATGAAAACAGCTGAAAGTTTTATCATACTTCAAGGGCATATATACCAACATAATGAAAAAAAATGTTTGACTATCGGACTCTCCAAGCCCGCAAAATATAAATTTCTCGTTACTTTCTGAACACACCTCGTATATGTGTGTGTGTGTGTGTGTGTGTGTGTGTGTGTGTGTGTGTGTGTGTGTGTGTGTGTGTGTGTGTGTGTGTGTGTGTGTGTGTGTGTGTGTGTGTGTGTGTGTGTGTGTGTGTGTGTGTGTGTGTGTGTGTGTGTGTGTGTGTGTGTGTGTGTGTGTGTGTGTGTGTGTGTGTGTGTGTTTCACTTATCTATCTATCTACCTATATATATATATATATATATATATATATATAGTGACATACAGTTTTATTTAAATCTAAGATAGTTGAAAAAATTGCAATATGTAGGCAAATGTGGTTTTATCTTGAAGGATTCAATCTATGCTCTTGTAGCATACAATAACATAGTGTCTATGAAACTTCCTAAAAATATCTATGGATTTTTGGACTTTAATTTTGTTGTTTTTAAAAAGTCACTGTGAGTGCTAGAAAACCAATAACTTCCATATAAAGAACATGCTGTTAATGGGCTTTTACATACAGTTATCTTTGTTTTATAAGAAAAAAAACAAACAAGAATTCAATAATAATGTCTGTTTTCTGCAATTAAATATGAATAATGATCAAATTGTTTAATACATTTTTAAAACATTATATACAGTATAAATTTTACCAGTAGGCTATAACTCAAAGTTTCAGAATTCAAACATAAACTCATTATTTGTTATAAAATTAACCCAAGAAATTTAAGCCACAATCGGATTTTCTACTTATTCTTTTGTATCGGCACCGAAACATTTTAAAAGTACATGTTCTGTTTTCTATTTACTCAATTTAGGATTACATTAGTTTGAAGCGTTCACAACAAGTTTTGTTTTACTAAGTGCTCTCAAACCGTAAAGCATATCTGTGCTCATTGTACTGGTCCATCATTGGGTTCCAATTTGCGGTAACAATAGGCGTAGACTTAATGAACTGCACAGTGCCTATT